>VYZU01090519.1:0-14359 GCA_013401355.1 Ceyx cyanopectus | reverse complement strand
CCCTATAGCTTTCAGTCAACTTTTTAGGGAAAGGTTTTACCATCCCTGCTACTTCTTAATTTTGTAATTCTAGTCATAGTTCTGATTTATATATGTGAAGTTTTAAAAGAACAACTTCTCTTTACAGATCTTTCTTAAGTAGTTATTGGGATATTGATGTCCAGCTCACAGCATATCAGACTGGATTTTGTTAACACTCAGCAAGTGAGAAGCTATAGGGGATAGGGTCTGCTTCTCCTTTTTTTTTTCTTTTGTAAAGCACATGAGTTTTTTAAAATATGTTTCCTTTACAGTGCTCAGTTTGCTTACATACTACAGTTGAAGGTTTTAAAATCTGAGTGCAAATTAAGGCTCTGAACTCTCACTGGTTTAACACAGTTGCTAATAAGCAAGTAACTACACAGTTTGTCTTTTTCTGTTTGTCAAAGGAATGCAGAAAGCCAATCATTCTTTCATAAAACCTGGCTATCAGCTATGTACATTTACTGGTTAGAAAGTTCATTAACTGTTGGAAAGACAAATAAACTCACACTCAAATTAACAGTCTGTTTATATAAAATGAGGTAAAACACAGCTGATACATCCTCTTTGGATTTTGAGAGTTTTCATTGTAGCATTAAGTTTTGATGGTTGGTTGACTTTAAACTTTTGAGAGTTTAAGGAACTTGACTTTACCCCATTTCATCCAACACTGAATCTGGCAGATATCTGACAAATAGGAACTTTCTGGTGTGTGCCAGTGTTTTTAATAAAGGGCAGGAGCAGAAAATAGAAACAGTTTGTTTTGAAACACATTTTTATGGCAGTATTCGCAACATTTTCTTATAATTTTCTGTCTTAAGTCAAGGACAAATATAGCTTAGCATCTATAAATGGTATATATTTTCTAGAAAGTATTATGTTATCTGGCTGATTATATTGTAATGCACAGTCTGTTACTTCTATGCTCTCATATGAATTAATTTGAATTTACAAACATTAGGCCTTGGAATAAGAATAAGATGCATAAAGAGGTTGTTTCTAATTACCTTCCAGAATGTAGTAAATGACAGTAGGGAAAACAAGAATTATCAAGTACTTCTAATTTTTTAGAGACTGGGCAGTTTTTAAAGGATATATTAACAGACATTCACCTTTAGAATTTTAGATTTCCACCTGTGAGTACAATTATTTCTTGTGTTATTGCTTTGGCAGCTACAAAAGCTGATGGATTTGCACTATATTTCCTGGGAGAATGCAATAATGTAAGTATACTAGATTAAAAGTCTGTTTTTCTATACAGTTACAAGTGCATTTTCCAATTTGCCAATGATATTTTATTTTTTTTTTTTGTAAGTCATTCCTCGAGAAAATATTAACTTCATTCTGAATATTAGCTATAAGTTATCTTTGTTTTTGTAAAGTAGATGCTTATGGAACATAGTGGTAATGAAAAAAATGTTTCCTCTATTTAGATCCTTGGCCTTTTAATTTTTAATTTATTTATTTTTTTAGATATATTTACATCGCTGTTGTTTCTCTGGCTGTAGCAACTTAACTTGAATTTAGCACTGTTATTAATTATCTTTAACAAGCAAAAGATTTATCTTGAAGAATTTACACTCTGCATATCCTGTTCTTACCATGTAGTTTTCNACCCCATTTCATCCAACACTGAATCTGGCAGATATCTGACAAATAGGAACTTTCTGGTGTGTGCCAGTGTTTTTAATAAAGGGCAGGAGCAGAAAATAGAAACAGTTTGTTTTGAAACACATTTTTATGGCAGTATTCGCAACATTTTCTTATAATTTTCTGTCTTAAGTCAAGGACAAATATAGCTTAGCATCTATAAATGGTATATATTTTCTAGAAAGTATTATGTTATCTGGCTGATTATATTGTAATGCACAGTCTGTTACTTCTATGCTCTCATATGAATTAATTTGAATTTACAAACATTAGGCCTTGGAATAAGAATAAGATGCATAAAGAGGTTGTTTCTAATTACCTTCCAGAATGTAGTAAATGACAGTAGGGAAAACAAGAATTATCAAGTACTTCTAATTTTTTAGAGACTGGGCAGTTTTTAAAGGATATATTAACAGACATTCACCTTTAGAATTTTAGATTTCCACCTGTGAGTACAATTATTTCTTGTGTTATTGCTTTGGCAGCTACAAAAGCTGATGGATTTGCACTATATTTCCTGGGAGAATGCAATAATGTAAGTATACTAGATTAAAAGTCTGTTTTTCTATACAGTTACAAGTGCATTTTCCAATTTGCCAATGATATTTTATTTTTTTTTTTTGTAAGTCATTCCTCGAGAAAATATTAACTTCATTCTGAATATTAGCTATAAGTTATCTTTGTTTTTGTAAAGTAGATGCTTATGGAACATAGTGGTAATGAAAAAAATGTTTCCTCTATTTAGATCCTTGGCCTTTTAATTTTTAATTTATTTATTTTTTTAGATATATTTACATCGCTGTTGTTTCTCTGGCTGTAGCAACTTAACTTGAATTTAGCACTGTTATTAATTATCTTTAACAAGCAAAAGATTTATCTTGAAGAATTTACACTCTGCATATCCTGTTCTTACCATGTAGTTTTCTTTCTGATTGATTGATTGATTGATTGATTGATGGATTTTCTTTAAAATTTTGTCAGGTCTTCTGTTAACTGCCAGCTCCAACTTGATAGTGAGATAATGTAGATTTTGGATGTATATTTTAGTGTAAATTAAACAGTACATTTACAAATTATAAATTAAATTAGTTTTTCCTGTCATAATTTAATTATCTGTATGTTTTCTTGGCATTTAAAATGTATTGCATTACATTTTTTTAATCCAGATTAATTCGTACAACTACCATCATATAAGATTTTGTAGTTACTTCAAATAGTTACCAAGAAGGAAATTCAGTTTATACTTCAGTCAGCTCCATTAAATTAAAAATCACAATTTGTCAAAAATTCTCAGTCTTTTATTGGTTCAAGAAAGAAATCAAACTCTTCTTACTGAAAAATTTTTAGAGGGGAAAATATCTTACTCTTTTTTTTCCCTTACTTTACACAGGCAGTATTAATAGTTTATTCCATTAGCCAATTTCCTTTGCTCTTTGCAAAAGAATTTAATTTAAAAAAAAAAAAGATTTTTGAAATAATGGAAACGGGATTGAAGATGTACAAACCTGCAGATGACTTAAGCCTTGCCTGATAATATTTTTAACCTGTTCAAAGAGAATTTGAGCATCTAATTTGAAGGATGTGGAAGAAGGCCCATAGAGAAATTTCTGAATAGAAATGGAAATGGGGTTCACATTTTTTTTTCCGTTAATGATTATTTCATATAAAAAGCCTAAGTTGGTCTGTTCTGAATGAGTTCACTAAGATTGTAAATAGCATATATTTTTTAATAACCTTTTCACTGATGGGTGTATTTTAGTTAGCATATTCTTCATCCTGTGAAAATAATATCTGATTTTTGTTAGTAGGTGGCAGTGTCCACTGTCACGAGCAGGGGATGATGCAACCAGTCACAACTGCCAGAGTCAGGAGCTAGCAGGAAGGGCAGCCATCCATTTTGAATGCATAGTATTCATCTCTAAATGCTTTGTACAAAAATACTGCATAATTAAACATCTCAGCTTCAGACTTAGAGAACTCTTACTACGGTGAGGTTTTTCCCATTAGATTAATGTATGAGGTTCCTTCCAGTCTTCTGATACCTTGAAGGCCTGGGGCATTTTAGGACAGTTGCCTTCTTTTAGTTATTTATATTGTTTTGTTTTGTTTTTATTAGGCAGCTGAATCTATTTGTTCCCAGTATAGCTTTCCTGAAAAAAGTTCAACCACTAAAAACACAGATTGCCTTTATTCACTTCTTCTATGTAGCCGCATCTCCCAAAATGGAATGTTCTTTATGTATTATTATAGGGACTGATCCCAAGTCCTTTGAAGTTAGTGTGAGATTTTCCATTCACATTGGTGGGCTTTGGGCCAAACTCATGTTGTAGTCTTGTAACTGAATTGTAATGCAGTAGTTTACTTTTTGTGTGAAGTTGGCATTGAAAATTAATTTGGATGTCTTTATCTCTTGAATATTTTAAAACATATGATGTGATCTATCTGGACTTCTGCAAGGCCTTTGACACGGACCCCACAACATCCTACTTGCCAATTTAGAGAGATATGGATGTGATGGGTGGACTGTTCAGTGGATTAGGAATTGGCTGGATGGTCACATCCAGAGGGTGGTGGTCAATGGCTCAAAGTCCACAGGGAGAGCAGTGACAACTGGTGTCCTCAGGGGTCTGTGCTGAGGCCTGTGTTGTTTATCAATGATAAAGACAGTGAGATCGAGGCACCATCAGCAAGTTTGCAGATGACACCAAGCTGAGTGGTGCTGTTGATATCCCAGAGGGATGGGATGGCATCCAGAGGGACCTGGACAGACTGGAGAGGTGGCTTGGGGGAACTTCATGAGGTTCAACAAGAGCAAGTGAAGGGTCCTGCACCTGGGCTGGAACAATCCCCACCATCAGTCCAGGTGCTGATAGACAGGATGGTAGCCATGAGCCAGCAGTGTGCAATTGCAGCCCAGAAGGCCAATCACATCCTGGGCTGCATCAGAAGTGTGGCCAGCAGATGGAAAGAGGTGATTCTGCCCCTCTGCTCTGGTCAGAACTCCTCTGGAGCACGGAGTCCAGCTCTGGAGCCCTCAGCACAGGAAGGACATGGACCTGATGGTGCTGGTCCAGAGGAGGGCCAGGAAGGTGATCAAAGGGTCTGGAACACCTCTCCTATGAGGACAGGCTGAGGGAGCTGGGGTTGTTCAGCCTGGAGAAGAGAAGGCTCTGGGGAGACCTTAGAGCACCTTCCAGTACCGACTGAAGAGGGCCTGTTTCCAAAGGCCTGTAGTGAAAGGACAGGGGGCAATGGTTTTAAATGAGAAAGGAGTGGATTTAGATTAGAAATAAGGAAGAAGTTCTTTCCCATGAGAGTGGTGGACACTGGAGCAGGTTTCCCAGGGAGGTGGTTGAGGCCCCATCCCTGGAGACATTCCAGGGTCCAGTGGTGGGGCTTGCCAAGGCTCTGAGCACCCTGCTCTGGCTGAAGGTGTCCCTGCTCTCAGCAGGGGGGTTGGACTAGATGCTCTCTAGAGGTCCCTTTCAACCCAGACATTTCTATGATTCTATGATTTAATTGAAGGATGTGTCCATGTGGGATTAACCACTGTCCAGTCAATACTGGCAATGTATTTTTGTTTCTTTTTAATAAATACTTTTTAGAAATAGGAACAAAAGGATTCTACCTAGTATAAACAGCAGAAAGGAGATGATTTTTAAAGCTGAATTTTCAAAAATGGTAATTTCTATCATTATCCTGGACAAAATAGTTTCTCAACGCCTTTGGCCACATGTTGAAGAATTCTGTTTTTTGATGGCTTAATATTTTGATGCTTGGTTTGTGACTTGAGTTTCACAAATTCAGCAATTCTAGATTCTATGTTTCTATCAGACCCTGGGAAAGCAATATGGATCTTCATAATCAGTGCTTCTGGGCCAGCCCCTGGTGCCATCCCAGGTTTTCTCTGTTTCATTTTCTATGCAAGAAGAGCCTGTGCCCTCATTACCTCTGGTTCCTGAACTTCTTACATATCTAAGAAAATACCTATGTTCATGAGTTAGTGCAGTTATGGAAATAAAATTATTTATTCTTAAGGTATATGGCAGATATTTTGAAAATACTATATATTGGAGACTGGGAACATGTTCTTATCAAAGAGGAATATTTCCTGAATGTTTCCAGCAAAGAAGTTGACTTGATTTTATATTTTTGTTTTATTCCTTATGAGAATGAAGATACAGTTTGTAATTCTCATGTTATCACCTTAATTGAACATCATCTTCAAGCATGACTTAAAGGATTTAGTTAAATCCTCATATTGGATGGGGGGTGTGCATATGTAAGTCAATGTGTCTAAGTGCCATGCTATCTGGGCATGGATTTTAGCCCCTAAAGTGCATCTTTACAAGGCAATATTTCTAAAATACTTACCACTGCTACAGAGTTTCTAGTATTTTGTTTAGTTTTGGGTGATTTTTGTTGTGTTGTTTATCTGCTTCTTCAGATGCTTCTTGTTTCTATTCCTTATTTCTGTGAGCAGTTCACCTCATGATTACTTTGTGATTCCTACATAAAGATATATGACTTGGAATTGAATAAGCACACACTTAAAATAGCTTTTACTAGGTCTTGCGAGTGTTACTTGGTTACTGAAACTGCAAATTTTGTTGACAAACATATCATCCTTGCTTCAGGTAGACATTTCTAATAGCTTATTGCATTAAATAATTATGTGTGGCCACAAATACGTGCACATACTCTGCTTTAGTGTGTATTTTATTAAGCTATTCTAGAATATCTGGTCATAACAGCAATTGTTTCAGTTTGATGTGCAGTGCCACCTAGTGAATTTATGAGGTGGGTGATTTTGAATTCTTGAGAACCAAAGTAAAAACATCTACTGCTTCCTAACTGTCTCATTTTTTTTTGTGCCAGGCTTAGGTATCTTATTTTGAATGTGTAGACATCTCTGAAATTAAAGTCTTTTAAACATGTTTCCATGTGAAACCCTGCTAGCAGCAAGCCAATTCAGAAAATGTTGGTCTCTATCCTTGAATCAGTTCTAATGTCATGTACTAGTTTTATATATAAAGTGGAAGAAATATTTTTCTTACTTGCCAGTAAAAACTGGCAAATACTCAGCAAAAGCAAAAAGCTGTCAATGAGTTGTAGTGTCCGAGTTAAATTCTGAGTCAATACATTACCAAACTGAAAGAAATTAGATGAATAACTGTCAAGATATATTTTAGTGAATTTTTGGTCCTGTTTAATTTAATATTCAGGTAAATTAACTTAAGTAATATGGTCATAATGAATATACTGTCGATAGAGACTAATGGTTTGTGGTTCATTATCAGAATGGGTATTTTGCATAAATCCTCAAAGATTTATCCTGGATCTGGTTTTGCTCAGTGTATTCATTAATGCATGAGTGAAGGAAGAGGGCTTATTAAATTTGCAAATTACATAAATTGGGAAGAACAGCAGATGTGTTTGTAGGGACAGATTAGAATTCAAAATGATCTTGGGAGAATGATCTGAAGAAACTGGATGATATTTCAGTGAGAAAAGCACTGGTGTCTCCATAGATTGCTTCTCTTTATATAAGGCAGTTGATGACTTAGAGAAGGATTCTGGGATTTGCAGTGAATCTGAAGGTAAACATGAGTCAGCAATAACACAGATGGAGTGAGAAAAGGCACTGTTGTATGTATCAGGAGAGGTCTAGCCTTTGTGTGAAGTACTTTCCATTCCTCTGTCCACTGCTAAGGTGTTGGGTGGAATAATATGTCTGGTTTAAGCAGTGTGCTTTGAGGGAAAAATCAGAGGAGCTGGAGTGAGCAGGGAGAATTCTCAGGAAACTAGTATTGCTTAGCTGAAGAAAACAACATGAGGGATGAAGAAATGGATGAGGAAGGGAGTTCTTTCTTCTCCATACATACAGTGATGTGTAGGGCAAGAAGTTTTGGGCTTGAATTGTCATCAGGAAAGCTTGCCCAGCTCTGGCTGTCCACAGGCACTACACTGTGCTGCATGTGAAAGCTTAGGGAGACTCATCACTGGAGGTGTCTGAGGAGTGTCTGGGCAAATATCTTCCAGAAAAATGCTTAGCTGACCATTCCTTAAAATGGAAGGGAGGGAAGAGAGGTGTGTCAATTGAATTATTGTGTCAATGAACTGGTGTAACTCTAGTGATGTTTTTCAGCTGTGTAAATCAAGTGGAAAGTTTAAGAAATGAAGTGCTATTTAGATATTTATACCATTTAGCAGGATAACAACATTAAAAAAATAAGGACAAAAATCACCTCACAACTACTAGTTGATCCAATTTTATCAGCAAAATTCACTGTGGAAGAAACCAGATCAGGATCCAGTCACCATTACCACCAAACCAGTTTGTGAATGGAATGCTTGTTATGTGTGTACTTTAACCCTTAATCTAATCATTAAACCTGACTCTTATCCAGTTTTAGAAAAATCAGCTTATAATTGGTATTTTCTTAGTTATAAGCAGTATTATAAAATCAGAAGACACAAACAGGTAGTTTGTGAAATGGAGAGCAATACATTTTTTCTTTAGTTCAAATTCATCCCTGGCAAACTTTATATAGTTGAATGATTTCTAGCCTCTGTGGGTTGGGATTTGGTGTACAGGATTTCCACAGGCTACACACCAACAGCCACTAGAAAAATAACATCAATTACACCTGTAGTTGACCTCTTCAGAAGAAGAACCAAAGGCTGAAAGCACTTGAAAACTGTAGGTACTTTCTTATCACTGCAAGAATCTCTGTCAGCAGGTGCTGGTGGTATTGTGCTGTGAGACTTGAGCTGCTACTCATCTTTTATTTTACTGGGATTTTAATCTGCTTTCTCTGTCAAGCATTAGATTTTTCCCTAGAAAAAACAACTGTGGGGCCAAGTTATGACAGCATGATGAGATGAACATCAGCAATTGTTCACGTGCATGCTTTTAGCTGTTACAAATGAGGACTAATGAGAATTTTTGTAGCCATAGTAAAAGAGGTTCAGGTAAATGACTTCATAGTTTCAACAGGCTGTGTGCATGACACCAAGAAAAGTGCACCAGAAGTCGTGCTGTTATGGCTTCTTGTATATATACTAATTTTGTTATGTATCTGTGTCATGGAGACACCCACTAAACAAACAGCAGCATTCTCCAAAATGGGAGTTTTTTGCAACCAAAGTTGCCCAGAACTTCTGATCAAATGCAGGCTTGACTGTCTGCTGGAAATTAACACAACTAATTCCTAAACCTGCAGGAAAAGATGAACCAAAATGGGCACACACTCATAGAGGGGATTCTGAGCCTGTTTACTAAGGGGTCCAGACCCTGAGGGGCCAGTGAAGCACCACGAGGTGCAGTTTAATGTCTGAGGCACCAAACTCCTCCAGCACACCCTGTTTGCTTCATGTTTGGTCTGCTGGGGGAGGGGGGTGCACACCTGCCACCATCTGAAAGCCAAGTTTGCTCTGTTTAGCTGTGAATTTGAGAAATCCCTCAAGAGCTGATTACAGTGTACATCATCCTGCATTCTGCAAGGAGGCTTGTTCATATATTAGCATTTTTAAAAGACATTAGAGATTTCAGTAAGATGCCTATAGCTGAAGTGCCTGTGAAAAATGAAAGGGTAAATTTAGTTACGTTTGTCTTTATTCACCAGCGTTTGAATCTCTGTTCTGGTTGTCTTTTGTTTTGGACTTGCTGTTATGTTTCAGGTTTGCTTTTTAAAAACACTTTTTGATCTCTCTGCTCAAAATAAGGTCATTAGTGCATTTCAAGCCACACTGTAACACTTGTCAAAAATAAAATTTGGGGGGTGTTGTTGTTGTTGTTGTTGGAGACTTTATCAAAGTGAATTAAGAGATTAAACTAGGAGGAAAGAAATATTTTTGAAGATCTTTGGCCCAACTGGAAAAATCTCTTATGTCACAGAGGCAGGAAAGAGAGTACATCATGTGCTCTGAGGTTCCAACAAAGTATAGGAGGTTTCTGATGCCAGATTCCAGTGTTTCCCTAGCTAACTACATTTAAATAAGTCCATCAACATAGGGACTTGATGGGGAAAGATTGGGTGTAGTTGAGGAGATTCTGTGTCTGTGTCACACCCTCACTATATGGGTGTGAGGAAATTTGCCTTCTTTTTAATAGAGCTGTGTGTTCAGGATAAGATTAACAGTGGTTTCACAGCCTTGGAGAAGAAGGGTTGTTGTGTGAGGTCTTGTTGAAGGTCCATCCTTGCCCACTCATGCTTGTCTACCTGTACAGAGGGAGTAGTAGCAAATTTAGAACCCACTGGGTAGTTTGAAGATCAACTCCTCTGTTTCTTTCAGCAGTTTGCAGTTTCCTGTAAGAAACAGAATGGGATTGCTCCCACAAGACTTTTTTTTATCACTGAAAGTAAAATAACATCCACAAGTTTTTTTCCAGTGTAGGCATGACTGTTCACAGCAGTAATTCATGGTGGTAGCAGCAGAGTTCTGGTAGCCAAACTGAACTGAACACGAGGACACAGGAACGACAGCTGGCAAAAGCAACTTCAGCTAGCAACTCATCATGGTGTCAACACATTTTTTTTTTGCCACTGAAGATGCAGTGAAGGCCTTTTCTGGAGAAAAATATGTATGTGTGAAGAAGCGAGTTCTTTGTTTTCTTGTGAAAGTGTCTGAGGGTTTTTTTTCCGTGTATTTTGTTTTGAGAAGCTGGTTTTGAGATGAGAAAGATTTGTGTTGTTTTATATTTACTTATAGGAATTATTCAAGACCAGTGTGTAAAAGCATATAATATAATACACATAATTTAGATAACACAGTTATTTTACTGTGTTACTTTACAAGCATCACACGTTGTTTTCTTGGCATAAAGAACCAAATATGTCTTGAGAAAAAGTAGGAAGAATTACGTGAATAAAAGTGTTAATCTTTGGAGAGATCAACTTTGGTCTCTGGTGTCCGGTTAATTTAATTTGACTCATTCCACTACTTAGGCTCCATAATTCAGACTTTACATTGTGTTTCAACTTGTACAGTTTTCAATACTCTGCAGTATAAACCCTTTTCCTATAAATATATAGCAGATCAAAGCATCCTGAAGATACTTATTTCAGTATTTCTATAAACTTTTGTGAATGATAAACATAAGAAACAATGTAGATATAGTGAATGTTCATTATCATAATGATTGATGCTGTAGAATTTTGGGTGATTGACCCTTGTAGCAGCCCTAATGAAAGCAAAATCTGACAGTTAATAAGTACAAAGGATTTGCATAACATGGCCATTCTTAAAAGGAATCTTAGCAATACATTGTATGGTGGCACTATCACTATCTGTGGTGTTATATATGTTAATTAAAAAAAAATAATTCCATTTACTTAGCAAAGATCTTTGCTTAAAATGTTTCATCTTAGTTCTTATGTTTTCAGTTCATAATTTAAAATTATACAGCTATTAAGCAATATAGAAACTTACTATAGGAGCTCTCTCAGTCCTAGGAATTTATCAGTGAAAGAATCTGGATCGTTAATTATAATAAATTAGAAAGCACAGGTTGCCAATAGAAGGTGCATCTCTAAAGTGGTGCCTCAGTTGTGTCAATATTAAGAATGTATAAGAAGGGGTGGCTTTAGAAATGATGACATTAAACTGAGGTCCTGGGAATACAGGTTTGATCCCTGCTGTTCTAACACTTTGAGAAACCTTTGCCATGTCATTTATTATTTATATGCTTAAATTCCCTTTGTGTTTAAAGGATAATAGCTCTGCTATGCTGTATATGTTGTGGCAGTGATAAATGCTTTAAAACTTTGAGAGTCTCTGGGATTCTGTACCATTAGGAAACACATAAATTGATGGATGTAATGAGACAAAGGGAACGAAAAAAAAGGAAAATGAAACAAGATGAAACTTTTTGCTTATCAAATGACTGTTCCTGATGATTACATTGGAGATGGGATTTGTTTGTTTTGTGGTTTTGCTACTTGAAAATTCCTTGTTGCTGACAGACTGCTTCTTTGCAGGTTGTCTGATGGGGAAAAATATATGAAAATTTTAGACTGTGATAAGAGACACTGGTTTTTAGCACTGTATTGTTCCATAAGGTGTATTTTTCACTCAAAAATGACATAAATTTTAGATTTTAAGAGTGTTTGGCATACAGAAAGGTTTACAGTTTTGACCATTTGACCCTTATATTTGGGTTGTTGATTTGTTTAATTTTTTTATTTTTATTTTTATTTTTTTGGTAAAATAATATTTACAGTCTCATGCATTCTGGTAGTGTTAATTTATGATACTTATTACAGAACAAGTGCCAGAAGTTTCTGGATTAGTGTCATGGTGTGGATGTTGTCATGTCCGACCTTTCCACAGATTAGTCAGTTTTCTGTAGGTAGCAATAAAACAGATGCTGCTTCAAGTTCAGGGGGTGAATGCAATCACTTGCATTTCAGGAAATAGAGTGTAAAGATAATTTTGAAGAATTATCCTTGGTATGAGATAAACAAGGAATTTGAAGATGATCTCTACTTTTTAATTTTTTTTCTATTGAAAAAAAAAAAAAGAGTGCATCCTAGAAAAAACCCAACTTTCCCTTACAGGGTAATATTTTCCCTCTGTGAGTCTTTCTCAGTGTAATATGTGTTCAGTGTGAAAGCAATCAAACCCTGCTAAAAGTGATGGCTGACTTGAACAGGAGAGTTTTTCACTCTCTGAATGGTGACTCTAGAGTGGGATTTCTTAAGATTTCAAATCACTTAGGTGGAGTTTATCCAACTACTTTTCATCATCAAAAACTGTTTCTCTGCATTATCTACTTTATTCAGTCCTTTATGCTGCATAGTACCACAGTAACTCCGTAAAAGTATCCATGCTTTCTAATCACATTCTTTTTTTTTTCTTTTTTTCTTTTTCTTTTTTTTTTCCTTCTAACTAGAGTCTGTGTGTATTTACACCACCAGGAGCTAAAGAAGGTCAACCAAGGCTCATTCCTGCAGGGCCCATTGCACATGGCACTACAGTATCTGCTTATGTAGCCAGATCCAGAAAAACGTTGTTAGTAGAAGATATTCTGGGGGTAAAAAGCTTTCTCTTTTTTAATGAGATGATTACAGCATGTTCTTAGAATGAATATTTTGATGCTGAAATGTTTATTGAGATCAAAGTATCATGACAGAATTTATATCTGTTTTACAACCAAGAAAATAAATTAATTTGGATTAATAGAATAATTTAAGAATATCTAATTTATTATTTGGTTTAAAGATTTAATTTTTTTGGTATTAACATTTTTTTTTTTTTTTTAATTGTTAGGTAGGGGAAGTAATGGTACCATAGTCACTTGGAGAGAAACAAAACTATCAGTCAAAACTCTGTTCTGGTCTTGAAATACTTAGTGTGCTTGATATCCCAAACAGGAAGGTTTCCATGTAGTCAGTCAGAGTTTGATTTAATTATAATGCACACTGACCAGAATATCAATCACAACTCTGGTTATTAGACATATATATATATATATATATATATATATATTATTTTGAACTGTGCTTTCACTATGTAAATCTAGAATTCTTATCAGTAGACCTACAGAAAAAGCACAATTATGTAACAAAATTCAGGCCTTTATCTGTAAAAGGATTCAGAATATCCTAAGATGATATTCTGAAAATGTTTGGCTCTCTATATGTCTATCACTTTTACTTTTTGAAAGACATCATCCTTTAGTTGTATCTGTGAAGAACTGGTATTTTATGAGAACACTTTATGATCAGCTGGTTGTCAGATCACCAAGGAAAAAAAATCTGTTCTCTCTTCAGTGTTTTCTACCCTTTTGAGGTCTGTCCAGAATAACAATCTTTGGTTACTGTAGCCAAAATTGGACATTTCAGGCTCTATTTTTAAAAATATTTGTTAAAAATGTATGACCTTTATAGGGCAAACACAGGCTATAAACAAAATACCAAATGCCTACTGTGAGTACACTTAAACAGAACCACAAAAACAAAAGGCAGAAACCACTTTCCCTGAAGTAATAGTCAGTGCTTTCTGTACACCCTGTACTATAACGATTTTAGATGTTGTTTTTTTCAGTCAAATATAAAGGATTAAATTGTTACTAGTAATTTCCAGTTAATATGGTGATACCCTTGTATAGAAGGGTGTATGGTTTGATTTTACATTCATAATAAAATCAGGAGGGGGGAGCCACCTTGGTGTGATTTTAGGAGCAAACCAGCAGTGAAAGGGAAGCACAGAGACTCCCCAGCTCTTTTTTTGAGGACAGAATTTAAAAGTGAAAGCAGGAGGCTTAGTGTTGCTAAGTGCTTCCCACTCTCTTTTGTCTTGTCCCTTGTTCCTAGCCATTCAGATTGATTGTCGTTTTAGCAATTAAAGCAGAGATTACTTGCTGTTTTCTTTGAGAAGGGGGGGATTTTGATCAGCCTTGAAGGAGTGTCCATCTTGCCTGAGCACAACCTGCAGGGAATATCTGGTACCAATCAAGTACTGAAGGATTGATGTGCAAAGAAGAGTCTTGCACACTTCACTTTGGCAAGTTACTGCCTTGCTAACTAACATCCAGGTGATTTCTCAGGTCTTTGTGAGTTTTCCTACATGGAGGACTGAAGCTATAAAACCTTGGGAATTCCCTATGTATATAACAAGTTATTAATTTGGGCCTTTTATAGCATCTATAGGGTTATTTCAACTTTTGTTCTTATAACTTTTG
>VYZU01090518.1:10895-36976 GCA_013401355.1 Ceyx cyanopectus | reverse complement strand
CTGTTCCAGCAGCAACTCATTCCTGGAATCACACATGGATTGCAATGGGGACAATGAAAGCATTTGTGCCACTGCACCCTCAAGTGGAAGGTGAAACAGATCTGACTGAAAAGTGAACCAGAAGCAATTACTTATTCTTCAACTAATTAATTCTGTAACTCAGTTCACTCAACATTCAGATGGAATTTTGGGCTGTCACAGAAGACAGACTATGAATTAATAGCTACAAGAAGGGGAAGCAACTGTTTAACCCTGTCACTATCACCAAAAAGGCTCTTCTTGAGCTATGCACAACTACTCATTTTAAGCAAATTAGAAAATTTATCTGTGTCTAGGTAAGTAATTGCATGTGCAACTTGTATCAGAGGTGTAATGAGGTCAAATGTAGTATTTAATTTAATTTAAATTTAACAAGGAAGCCAAATTTCCCTTAAAATCCAAAAGTTGATATTATGAATGGCATTGCATCTTATGACTCCATAACACACTTACATCTTCTAATGTTTGACATCTTTATTTTGAAATGGTGAAGACCATCAGGGATCTATTCTCCACTGCTAATATAATTTATAAGTCAAGAATAAAACTAAAGAAATTAGAAAAATATTACAAAACCACTGTCAAGATACCTTTGATGTTCCCATAGCAGCAGATGTGAAGTACTTCGGTTTATATACAGCTATATTCACTTCTGAGGCGACATCTTTTGGCTTATCATCAAATGTAACATTATCTGGAATAAATCTTAAAGTGAAATACAACATGTTATTATTCAAATATTCTAGGAAATTTCACAGTATAAACAGTCTAAGATTTTCATGAGTATGGTACATAAGCACAAAAGAATTTGCTAGAATAAAAACTTGGTNCTATTGGATGGAAACCTGTCAAGAGGGAAACTTGTTTTGGGAACACATGAAAGACATGCCAACATAATTCCTCTATTAAGTAACTTACTCTTCAAAACATTGTTAGAATCTAGACATTTCCAGGTTTCAAATTGATTAGTGTGATAAGATCACTTGAGATTGATTTCTTTTACTTCAAGCAACAGAAAATTCTTAAAATTTTGGAAGTGTTGTTCACTTACAGACATTTGCTTTCATCAGCTCCCTATTACAGAAGCTATTGTTTAGCACAGCAGGAATTACCCAGCGAAGGACTAGGCAATCAAGACATGATTGGAAGNGTTTTTGTTTTAAGAATCATCTTTTTTTCAGGAAGCTTAATTTCAAAAATTTTAAAGAAAAATGTGAATAAAATAAGATTTGAAAACAGATAATAAATAAATTCAAAACATTTTAGCAAAGCCTGGTATATCTTTACCACAATTAGCAGGGAGAAAAAAAATAGTAAAGACCAAAGTCATGTGTAAGACCTTCTAGAAGTTACACTGAAAGAGAAGACCTTTTTGTACACTAGATGAGAAGTTGCTTTTTTCTTTTAAATACATCATTCCAAATGTAATCTGATGAATACTATCAAACATTCAAATTCAACAAAGTAGAAGATTAGGTAAAACCCTAGAGAATTTTAAACAGCTGTGTCTGTTGTAAAACATTATATTTAAGTTTAAAAGCTTGAAAAATTACATGCTCATTTAGCATATACCACATTCTCCAAGGTGGTTCAAAGCAAATGAGCTAGGTTCCTCTAGGAAATTATACAAAGCAAAAAACTTCTATTTCACTGACTTCCAGGAGTGCTAACAGCATGGGCCTCAGCAGACAAAGCCAGCTTCTGTCAAAACTTACTACAATTTAGTAACTTCTCTTCTGCTTAGACAAAAAGGCTATGTAATTTTGGCTACAGAATAAAGACAATATACTTTAAATTATTTTAAATTGTCTTTAATTCTCCTTCCTCTCCCAACACATAAAACCATTACCACTGGAGTTACCTCAAGTCTATAAAAGAGCAGCTACTTTCAAATTCAAGCCCATCACATTCCTCATAGATTTTATTGGCTGTTTCAGGAGAATCACATTCCACAACTGCATAGAAGTATTTCAGTCGTTTAAATTGATATTCACGCAGTTTTTCCCTATAAAGTCTGCAAAAGTGGAAAACACAACAATTAAGTGAACTGGTTTTAATAACTTCTCATTTGCAAAATATTTTAATTCAACTCATTAAGAATACACAGCATTCAAACGTTCTCCTAATCTTATGATTAGATGGTAAGCAGCATGAAGTTTCACCAGTACCTATTCAGTTTTACTCAAGTAAAAAGACTGTTATCATACAGTTTTATTAAGTGTACACTTTCCCTATAAGACTTGGCTTCAGATAGGCATTGTAAGGCACTGTGAAGGGCACAGAGTCACATCACTGCACACACTGAGCAGGCCANTTTTATATTGAGTTATATTTTTTTAGAGTTAGATTGTAACTGTCTTCTTAGGGAAAAATATTTGATACCTTCCATTTAAGTAGCAAAGTAAACCTGTTACTACTCTTCTCTACAACAATTAGCTGTAATAGCCATTTACTAAAATTAATTTAATTACAATTTCTTGGAATTTGTTCTACAGTGAATTTCAAGGCACTTTAACTACAGGAAGGGTTTTTGTAACAGCAGATCAGACAACATTAAAACTCTGTAAGCCACATTTACTTTGTGGTAGCATACTGGTATTGAAGCAGCCACCAACTCCTCCCTCTTCCTGTTCCAGCAGCAACTCATTCCTGGAATCACACATGGATTGCAATGGGGACAATGAAAGCATTTGTGCCACTGCACCCTCAAGTGGAAGGTGAAACAGATCTGACTGAAAAGTGAACCAGAAGCAATTACTTATTCTTCAACTAATTAATTCTGTAACTCAGTTCACTCAACATTCAGATGGAATTTTGGGCTGTCACAGAAGACAGACTATGAATTAATAGCTACAAGAAGGGGAAGCAACTGTTTAACCCTGTCACTATCACCAAAAAGGCTCTTCTTGAGCTATGCACAACTACTCATTTTAAGCAAATTAGAAAATTTATCTGTGTCTAGGTAAGTAATTGCATGTGCAACTTGTATCAGAGGTGTAATGAGGTCAAATGTAGTATTTAATTTAATTTAAATTTAACAAGGAAGCCAAATTTCCCTTAAAATCCAAAAGTTGATATTATGAATGGCATTGCATCTTATGACTCCATAACACACTTACATCTTCTAATGTTTGACATCTTTATTTTGAAATGGTGAAGACCATCAGGGATCTATTCTCCACTGCTAATATAATTTATAAGTCAAGAATAAAACTAAAGAAATTAGAAAAATATTACAAAACCACTGTCAAGATACCTTTGATGTTCCCATAGCAGCAGATGTGAAGTACTTCGGTTTATATACAGCTATATTCACTTCTGAGGCGACATCTTTTGGCTTATCATCAAATGTAACATTATCTGGAATAAATCTTAAAGTGAAATACAACATGTTATTATTCAAATATTCTAGGAAATTTCACAGTATAAACAGTCTAAGATTTTCATGAGTATGGTACATAAGCACAAAAGAATTTGCTAGAATAAAAACTTGGTAAGCCTGAAAAGGAAACAAAAGGAATGGACAGGTACTCCACAGATGTAAGGTAATTGTCTGGTTTCTGCACAGCTAAGTCACAGGTTTTCAATGTATAAAACCACCATGTTGGGAAAGTAAATGAAACAAATTCCAGTCAAGGTCAGGGCTGGATTTTTTTTAGTGTTTTTGTTTTAAGAATCATCTTTTTTTCAGGAAGCTTAATTTCAAAAATTTTAAAGAAAAATGTGAATAAAATAAGATTTGAAAACAGATAATAAATAAATTCAAAACATTTTAGCAAAGCCTGGTATATCTTTACCACAATTAGCAGGGAGAAAAAAAATAGTAAAGACCAAAGTCATGTGTAAGACCTTCTAGAAGTTACACTGAAAGAGAAGACCTTTTTGTACACTAGATGAGAAGTTGCTTTTTTCTTTTAAATACATCATTCCAAATGTAATCTGATGAATACTATCAAACATTCAAATTCAACAAAGTAGAAGATTAGGTAAAACCCTAGAGAATTTTAAACAGCTGTGTCTGTTGTAAAACATTATATTTAAGTTTAAAAGCTTGAAAAATTACATGCTCATTTAGCATATACCACATTCTCCAAGGTGGTTCAAAGCAAATGAGCTAGGTTCCTCTAGGAAATTATACAAAGCAAAAAACTTCTATTTCACTGACTTCCAGGAGTGCTAACAGCATGGGCCTCAGCAGACAAAGCCAGCTTCTGTCAAAACTTACTACAATTTAGTAACTTCTCTTCTGCTTAGACAAAAAGGCTATGTAATTTTGGCTACAGAATAAAGACAATATACTTTAAATTATTTTAAATTGTCTTTAATTCTCCTTCCTCTCCCAACACATAAAACCATTACCACTGGAGTTACCTCAAGTCTATAAAAGAGCAGCTACTTTCAAATTCAAGCCCATCACATTCCTCATAGATTTTATTGGCTGTTTCAGGAGAATCACATTCCACAACTGCATAGAAGTATTTCAGTCGTTTAAATTGATATTCACGCAGTTTTTCCCTATAAAGTCTGCAAAAGTGGAAAACACAACAATTAAGTGAACTGGTTTTAATAACTTCTCATTTGCAAAATATTTTAATTCAACTCATTAAGAATACACAGCATTCAAACGTTCTCCTAATCTTATGATTAGATGGTAAGCAGCATGAAGTTTCACCAGTACCTATTCAGTTTTACTCAAGTAAAAAGACTGTTATCATACAGTTTTATTAAGTGTACACTTTCCCTATAAGACTTGGCTTCAGATAGGCATTGTAAGGCACTGTGAAGGGCACAGAGTCACATCACTGCACACACTGAGCAGGCCACAGAAAGTAGCATTTAATAGTTCCTCTCAAGTTGTTTGCAATTACTCTGGCTCTTGAAAAGGTTGCTGAAAAGGCTGCACATACATAAGTACATGTTAAGAATGTAAGAGAAACTGGGAGACTGTAAGGACAGGACTGCAGATGTTACTGCTAGCAAGAGGCAGCGTAGGAGTGATGAGTAGAAAACAGTATGGAAGAGGAAGGGAGTTGGGATACTAACTTGGGTGGCACAGGTGGTGGTGTTACAGAAGTTGAGGTCGAGAGAAAAAAGAAAGCAGAAAAAAGATTCAGAAGGGGATGAACTGGTGGAAGGATACAGGAGAGAGATCACAGGGCTGGAGGACCTGTCCCATGAATTTGAAGGGTACATGCACAGCTATCACCCAGTTATCTCCACAACAGCTGGATTTCTGTTGTATTCCAGATGCTCTAGAGCCCACTGAGCAGTAAATGCAACATCTCAGGATATGCCTTGATGAACACTGAAGCTGACTCCAGAATGCACTAGAAGTTCATCATACACTTCACTGATGCATTACTTTCTTCAAAAGGATCTGCACTTACTTAAGCATCCAGATTTTCCAAATATAGGGCAGTCCAGCAGGATATATTATACAAAAGTGGCCCCAGTCAGGCTGCCAAACATCTGGAAATTCTGGAAAACTATAAAAGCAAAAGCTCTCAAGTTCCATACAGACAAGACTCTAAAGCAGAACAAAAGGAAAAAAAAAAAAAAAAAAAGATGAGATGCCTAAGGAAGCCTGGATGAGCCCAGCCCAGTAAACCAGGGCTGCTGGTGGTGGCATTCCCTCAATCTGGGAATTCTTGGCCTAAGTTAAGGTCCCTGTTGATTATGCAGATAAAAATTTAGACAGTAAGCAACAAAGGACTTTTACTGCATGAACTGCAATTCATAGAGAAGAAATGCTGTGTTAAGCTCTCTACACATTTGTTCAATTTATTATTCCAATGAGCTACATAATAAAATTTTTAAACTCATTATCAACAAGCAAATCTTCTCAAGTTTCATTATAATGCAGTTATAATACACACTGACAATGAACCAGGGCCAATTGTAAAATATCCCCTGAAAAAGCTATAAAATCAAAGTGTCCACAGGAGAATTCCACATACAAAATTTTGGATTTTCACTGAGAATTAGATGTATTATATCTCAATTTGAAGATAGAAGTTAATACCCATCATTCTCCGTAGTATTCTCTGGCAGATCAAATAGTTCCACAGGTCCTTTTTGTTCTTCCTCTTTTAATCTCTCTTTTCCAAACTCTGAAGGATAAATCTACAAGTGCAACAATACAAAAGGATTATTTTAATTGTAAAGGCATAGCTTACACCAACTATGAAAAAGTATTTCACTGAGCCTTTTCAAGTTTTTTCTTCAAAATTGAAGGCTATAAGGTCTCCCCAGAGCCTTCTCTTCTCCAGGCTGAACAACCCCAGCTCCTTCAGCCTGCCCTCGTAGCAGAGGTGTTTCAGCCCTCTGAGCATCTTTGTGGCCCTCCTCTGGACCCACTCCATCAGGTCCATGTCTTTCCTGTGTTGAGGGCTCCAGAACTGGACGAAATACTCCAGATGAGGTCTGACCAGAGCAGAGGGGCAGAATCACCTCTATCTGCTAGCCACACTTCTCTTGATGCAGCCCAGGATACAATTTGCTTTCCTGATTGCAAGTGCACACTGTTTGCTCATGTCCAGCTTCTCATCCATCAACACCGCCAAGTCCTTTTCTGCAGAGCTGCTTTCCAGCACCTCATCCCCCAGCCTGTATTGACAGTGAGGGTTGTTCTGACCCAGGTGCAGGACTCTGCATTTAGTCTGGTTGAACCTCATGAGGTTCACCTGGGTCCATCTCTCCAGCCTATCCAGGTCCCTCTGGGTGACATCCTGTCCCTCCAGCCGTTCAACAGCACCACTCAGCTTGGTGTCACCTGTGAACTTGCTGATGGTGCCTCGATCCCACTGTCAATACCACTGATGAAGATATTAAATAGTACAGACCCCTGAGGGACACCACTTGTCACTGTTCTCCATCTGGACATTGAGCCATTGACCACCATGCTCTGGATGTGACCATCCAGCCAATTCCTTATCCGCTGAACAGTCCACTCATCAAATCCATCTCTCTCCAACTTGGTTAGCAGGATGTTGTGGGGGACCTTGTCAAAAGCTTTGCAGCAGTCCAGACAGATCACATCAACAGGTTGTTCTTTGTCCATGGATGTACTCACCTTATCATAGAAAGCTACTAGATTTGTTCAGGCAGGACCTGCCCTTGATGAAGCCATGATGGTTGCCCTTCATCACCTCGCTGTCTTATTTCTTACACAGAAAGTTAAATTGCAACACAGTTTCTCATTTATGATGTTAGTACGTCTTCTGGCTCTCCACAGAACTGTCTTACTTTGTTCTTATTTAGAATTCTATTTATTTATTAATAATAAAAGACATTAGACCTCTTACAAATCGGGTCTTACCTTAACAGAAAACACTGTTCCTCCCTTGGGTGTGAAAGAATTAAATAGGGCCAGCAAATCCTTAGCCTTCAGTCTATCCCAATCCATATTACAAACTGCCAATCTACTTGTAATCTGAACATAGAGGGGGAAAAAAAAAAGGACATAAAATTAATAGATTTAATTCCTGTCTGGTATAGGAAACACAGAATTCTTGAACAGCTATCCTTGGTAAAAATCAAAGTCAGCACCAAACTCTGCTGAAAAATTACAAGAAGCATTTTTCTCAAGAGTTTGTATCATTTAAACCGGCAAAGGTCAGAAGCAGGAATCACCAGAGTAGTTAAAAGGTCATAAATAATGAAGCACCACAGAGTTAACTGCATCAATCACAGATTTAGGACTGCAGTTAAAATATCAGCACTTAGGATTTGTTCTTATCATGTAGTTAGTCACTATAGCAACTAGCATCACAGTATGAAAAGAGCAGTGGAGTACTGTGGTTTCTTGTATAGTAAGTAATTGAACTCAATTTTTAAGTCCTACTTCACTGATTAATTTTCTTTTTTCTTAAAAGCACAAGTAAAAAAAAAAAAGTGGAAAAAATAATACAGTAGAAAACAAAAGCAGTACTATTTCAGTTCTGGAATTTCTGAAAAGATCAATTCTATTTTGTTTTTCACTTAGCCTACTTATCTATAGGCTTATCTATCTCTGCCCAGAGGGAAGAGGAGACACCAGTGAAAACTGCAAGTCTCTCATTCTCAGCCAGTTTTACCATCACTTGCATTCTGTAACTGAAAAAATTTTATGAAAAATACTTTTATAAACAGTTTCATAGATGCAGGTCTATAATGAACTCATAACATAACAAACATTTCTTAGTTTGTCAAGTAGCAGCTTTTAGCATGCAAAGTACTGTTACCTCATCTGCACGAGGGGCATCTTTATCCAGTTCCCGCCAGGAATGCTCTATCTCTGGCTCCTTTGAAAATAGTTCATTTAAATCCTCCTCATCATCTGAGCTTGTTTCAATGTTCCCTATGCCTCTAGCTAGATCAAGTGGATTATCACTTTCTTCATCAGCTTCTAAATCACTGTCTTCTTCACCCGTTTCCTCATCATCTTGGAGCTCCTCTTCCCCATCATCATCTGGCTCCTCTTCCTCGCCCGATTCCTCACCATCTTCTGGCTCCTCATCTTCCAATTCTGCATCCTCAGAAGCATCACTTGCAGAAATTTCTTCCTTGAATGGGCTTTTACTAAAGTCACTTGGATCACACACATCTGTGCATACAGCTACTGAAAAATAAAAAATAGATACCTATTTTTAATTGGAATTTTATGTCATCCTTTACAAAAAAAACCAAACCAAACAAACAACAAACCAAAGGTTTTCTTCATGCTGATTTACAGAACTTCTGAAATGTTTAACAATGCAGGAACAAATGACATCAGGGAAGTACAAGAAACATAAATCATCAGTATCACCTCATCACCTTGTATAGTCTAATTTGATATTTGATCATATCACTCTTTAGTCACAAAATTCTATTATCTCAAATTCTAATGAAATATCGCTCTGTTATTCTATTTATACGTATAGAATCAACAGGGGGAAATCAGATTTCAATCATGTAGGATAAACGCTCACAGAAGCAATATAAAGAAAGTTTTTCTTCAAGTCACTTGTTCCTCTAAGGCCTTCTAATATTAATGGCTTGATACTGCCCTCCTTACAGTTTTGGTTGATAAGCATTAATATGCTGAAACATTCATAGTATCAAACTTTATATGTGTTATTGAGTTTAATAATTAATCATGTACATACACATTACTTTTCCAACTAAGAATTTCAGATAGAGCAATGAAAAGTAGTATCTTCCTGAAGAATCAGCACTCATTCTATAAAAAGCTGACAGTCTTCAGCAGCACTGAATCTAAGTCAGAGAACTACTTTATAACTGATGTTATAGATAAAACACAAGCAACACCCAAGAACACACAGCTGAATTCTAATTGTTATTTAAGCAACTAACCTGATTCATTTGATCTTCCCAATGCACCCCCTTGCTTGTTTTCCCCTTTGGGCAAGAGGCCCTTTTTTGCCCGAGAGCAACCAATTTCTGTCACAGTTTTCTTAGAGTCCTCTTTCAAATTCAATTTAGAAGCAATTTTTCGTTGTTCATTTTTAAGGTCATGCAGTTTGGTCACTGGTTCACATGCTTGATCCAGCCCTAGTTTCTTTATTTTGCCCTCCTCCCTAGAATTTGCAGGATCTGCTTCTCTTTTAGGTTTAGGGTTTTTTTTCTTCTTTATCTTCTTTTCCATATTTTCTTTACTATCCTTTTCTGAAAGATCAGAGTCAGATTCTGACAGGGCATAAAATTTCCTGAGGTTCTCCGTAGAGGAATAGTTCACAGGGCGACCTCTTTTATCCATCGTGCATTTCAGCTTAAACTTCTTGTCGTGAAACATGGCTCGAAATCGTTTGTCAATCTTGACTTTACGCTCTTTTTCAGGCATCTCCCAAAACCTGGGATCCCTGGCGATGCGGCTAAACCGCGCATCGCTCAGTATCTCCTCTTGGGATGACATTTTTGCTGCTGTCGAAGACGTGGCCATCTGCAATATGGAAAAAAAAAGAAACCCCAAACGCTTCTGATTAAATAAAATTCATTTGAATAGATTCAAAGAAGTAAAACGCTATTTCAGATTAAGAAACACGATTGACATACATTTAGGTAGTTAAAAAAAAATAAAAGAAAATGCGAAGTTAGATTTTTAACCTATACCTAATTTTATTTTTCAAAAGCACATGCAGCAATATAAACGAGTCATAAATAAATCCGTAATTGGCACAGCCCTGGTTGCAAATCTGCACTTCTTCAGGTAATGGATACACGACTGAAAAGACCACATGGGCGGCAGACACAGATTCAAACGATTCCCTATCAACCCCAAACAGCCTGTAAAGCAGTTCCATTGTAAGCCAGGGTTCAGACTCTCATGTCTTACAGGACTGGGGCATTTCACGTGTAAAAGCGCTACTTCCCGAGGAAGACAGCAAAAGAGTGAACCTCGCAGCGACCTCAGGCCAGGGCCACCAGCAACTCCGGCACAGACAGAAGCTCAGCCTGGCTCGGCGGCAGCAGCAGAACCTGCTGTGAGTCGCCAGCTGCGGCCGTTCCGCTCCTTCCCCGACCCCAGAGACGGGAAAGAACCCACAAAGACGCCCAGTGAGGACCGCCATTCCCAGTCCTCTCCCAGCCCAGGCCCACCGACCGTGAACAGCCGCCGCCTGCCGCTCACCGTTCCGCGGCGGAGGCCCACGCCGAGGCCCACGCCGAGACCCACGCTGAGGCTTCTCCGGCAGCACTACGGCGGCCGCAGCAGGACACGACTTTCCGACCAATCACGCGGCGCACCCGCCGGAAGGCTGGGGGCGGGGGCGGTCGCGCGTCTGCGTAAAGGTGAGGGCGGGCGGTCGGGACTGGATACTGGGCAAGACGAGGCGGGCGGGCTCGGGGTTGGTTTCCCCGTGTACGCTCCGGGGGTGTCCCCAGGGCAATGGGTGGCGCGGCGGCGCTTGGAGCGCGAGTGCTGCGGGGGCCCGGCCACCCGGTGCTGCGGGCGGGCTGGGGAGGCGGCTGGCGGCGGTTCTGGGCATTGTCAGGAGGAGCCGCCGCCGCTTCTCTTCCCGCCGGTGCTTCTCCGGGCTCGGGAGCGCTGAACCCCTTCGACCGGCGGCTGAAGCGGAAGCAGAAGAACTGGGCGGCGTTGCAGGCTGAGCCCTCCAAATGCGATTACCTGCGAGAGGAGGTGGGGGCGACGGCGGTCCGGGACGGGCCCCTTCGGCAAGGTGGGGGAGGCGTGAGCGAGGCGCGGAGGGGCGAGGGCCATCGGCTGGCGGGGGCTGACCGGCGGGCTGTTCTCCCCAGGTCGGCAGCAGGATAGCGGACAGGGTGTTCGACATCACCAGGTAAGCGTCGCCGCGGGGCGGGCACGCGCTCCTCGTAGCCGCGGGGTCCTCCGCAAGGACCGGCGGCCGCAGAAGGACGGTCGATGTGTTCGGTTCGAAAAGGCGTTTGGAAATTGGCAGACGAAACTTAGTATAGACTGAAACGTCAAATAGTTTTATGTCTTGATGATGTTTTACGTTGTTGAACTTACCCTTTAGAACATTTCCTCTTGCTCTGGATGTCGGCTCGGGAAGAGGTTACATAGCTCAGCATTTAACCAAGGTACTGTTTCTTCATACATCTAAATATTTAAAATAAGTGCGTATTAATTTTCTATTTTCAGGTAGGGCTTGCTTACAACTTAAAACAATCTTCTGAATTTTGACAAGGTAACTCCGTGGTGTTTGTTTTTTTTAATGATTTCCCACATGTGGCTGTATGTTCAAAGAGAAGTTATGCAGCTTGTTCTGGAGAGACAGTATGACACTTGACCTTTAGTCTTGAGCAGGGACTCAAACTCAAAAACTCAAGGAAATGTGAGGTTTTCCATTAATTTTTGTTGGATGAACTTAGTTGTTAATGAGGTGTCATTATAGAGACTTTCAAGCAGTTTACTCTTCATGAACAGCACTGTAAATAAAGATGGTTTATTGGCTGTTAATATGTGATTTGTATTTCACTGAATTTATAACTAAAAAAGCACAGTGTTTTTTCTGTTGGTTAACTGGTCTCCCTGGGGGAGGAAGGCTTTATGCTTATAAAGTTTTTTTAGTAAGTGTGGAAGAGATTCATTCTATCTTACTGTCAATGTGTGAAGTGTTCGAAAAAATTACTAATGTAAACTTTAAAAACAAAGATGTGATAGGCTTTTAAAATTTTATTTCAGGAAACAGTTGAAAACCTTTTTCAAGTTGATATTGCAGAGAATGCTTTAGTAAGTAGCTTTCTGAATGCAAACTTGCCTCAATTCCATAATGCAGGAAAGCAATAGACATGAGTTTCTGATACTGTTTTTTTTTTTTTCTCTAATCCAATGTTAGAAAAATGCCGTAGAATCTGAAATCCCCACAGTCCGTGTTGTAGCTGATGAGGAATTCCTTCCTTTCAAAGAGGATACATTTGACCTTGTTGTTAGCAGCTTAAGGTATGCATTCATCATTTATGTATTCTATTTTTTTTTGGCAAAAGATGTTAAGTAATGCTCTTTTCAGAGAAGGATTAAGGGGAAAAAAATATTAATAGTATATTAAACAGCAATAAGAAATGTACTTGCCTAGTTAATTAGTATATATTAGGAAAAACTTCTGATGGTTCTTATTGGTTTGTTTGTTGTCCTTCAAAGCACATGTAACTTCACTCTTTCTGCATTCTGACAAATGAATCTCCAGGACTTATTAATTTAGGCAGCTCAAGAAATTAATTTGCTGCTTTGGTTTCTGAAACATACTTAGATAATGTAGCAATTATTTACATTACCTAAACTTTTAGTATGCAGTTATAAAATGTAGGCTTCTGTCATTTCAGTTTACATTGGGTGAATGATCTTCCTAAAGCTTTTAGAGAGGTAAGAACCTGCTTTTTTAATACTAAAAATCAGCACTTGCTATTACGTGCATTTCTGTGTTCTATATTTCTACATCTTTAAAAGAGGCAGAGAATTATCTCATCTTGCATACAAGTATTTTTTTGCAGTACTTTTGGCAGTTTGAAGAGCAGCTGTTGATTTTTCTATGATTTTACTGTCTCAAATAAATTTGGAATAAATGTGAAACTGCATATTTGCATACAATTTTATGGTCTCCATAGCTTAGATTGTGGTTAAACTGAGGCACTGCTATTGATTTTTATGCTTTTTTAATTCTTGCTGCTTGTGGTATAGTAGGTTTCTAAATTTAACTTATTGAATTATGTATCTTACAATGTTACCAAAATCTTTTGTGCTCCTTGCCTTGTGGAGTACAGTCATTTTCAAAAATCTTACAGCTGTTGTAATGATTCCTTAAAGTTCATTTAAAATACGAGTCCAAAGAACTTTTTGGTTACATAGGCATAATAACAGAAAACATTAATTTTGTTTTGTTTTTCTGCATTGTAGATTCACCAAGTTCTTAAGCCCAACGGAGTGTTCATTGGTGCCATGTTTGGAGGGGACACTCTGTATGAGCTTCGCTGCTCTTTGCAGCTAGCAGAGTTGGAGAGGGAAGGAGGGTTTTCTCCTCACGTATCACCGTTCACTGCTGTCTCTGATTTGGGACATCTGCTGTCAAGAGCTGGCTTTAACACCCTGACTGTGGTAATTATAAATAAAAGAACAACCAGAGAGAACAATCCAGAACACCAGAGCTGCTGGCATATAAAAATATTAAATACTATTTGCTAGTGTATTAGGGTATTACAGTATATTACAATATAGTGTACTGCTTCCTTCTGCATGTTGTGCACCTTGCTAAGTTCCTGAAATAGCCTAGACTGCCTCTGTCCCCAGCTTCACTGTGATTAATGAAACCAACTGAAGTGTATCTTTGGCTGGTGGCCCACTAGAATTTGGATGGCCTTCTTGGAGAAATGTCTGAGAATGTTAGACCTGCTTGAAAAAGCTTTAGACACTTTTGCTGTTCCTTTTAAAACCAAGGAGAAAATAATGGCGTTTCAATTAAAATTCCATTGCATTTGGGCTACTAAGCAAAATTTTTTGGAAATGTTAAGACAGTACATTCTGAGAAATAACATGGTCTGAGCCGAAGTAGCAGCTGAATAGTCCATTAGCAGCTCTGAAGGCTAAGCATCATGTTACTGGTTTAGCTTGATGTGCCCTAAAACTAAGCTTCAATTCTTCTAGGATACTGATGAAATTCAAGTCAACTACCCAGGGTTGTTTGAGGTTATGGAAGACTTGCAAGGCAAGTATATACTTTCAGAAAACAGTTATTTTCTGTATCACTGATACAGGCTTAAAGGAGTTTCATTGTATGTTTTCTAACTCTAAATCATGGAGTGGTTTGGAAGGGACTTTTGAAAGTCGTCCAGTCCTCCTGCAGTGAGCAGGGACATCTATAACTAAAGAAGGTTGCTCAGAGCCCTGTCCAATCTGACCTTGAGTATTTCCAGGAATGGGGAATCTTCCACCTCGCTGGGCAACCTGGGTCAGGTTTCACCACTCTCATTGGAAAAAAAATTCGCCTTCCCTTGTATTCCCGTTGTTTTTGAGCCTGTTCCATGTGAGCTGCTGAAAGGCCTTGAAAGGGAGACAGAAGTGTATATCTCACATACTAACTTTTCTTCTGAGCCATCTTAATCAGGACATGGAGGAAACGGCTTTGCAATGAAAGTAGACTTGAATTGGAGTCTGCTGAGGAGTGCAAAAAAAAAATTGTGATACTTAAAAAGTGAGTTAGTAAGCTCTTGGGAAAGTTATTTTCTTTTCTGTTATTAAAAAGGAAGTGGTGTGTCTTCTATAAACATGAGTAGAGTTTATTCAAATTATGCTGGAAATCATAAATGATTGAAAACTCAAGATGATGAAGTCATAATTTAAAATTATTCTTAGTAATACAAACTGTAAATTGCAAAACCTTGCCATTAAAAGGCTTGGATTTTTTTAGGCAGGAAACACAATTATTTGTGTTCTGTTGGTCTCTCTTGAAGTGAGGTTCAGAGAATTCTGTTGTGGATTAGTAAAAATATGTCATTAGTGCATGACAGTTAACTCATGGCATATGCTGTATCTTCTTTTTCTTAAAGCTAAAACATATTTTTAGGTATGGGGGAGAGTAATTGCTCTTGGAATAGAAAACCTCTGCTACACAGGGACACAATGTTGGCAGCTGCTGCAATATACAAGGGTAAGTATTTGAGAGGTAATGGATTAATCTGAAATGACTTTAAGAACATATTTTAATGTCTTTTTCTCTGATGTCTATAAAACAAGACAAAAAACAACCAACCAAAACCCACCACATTTTGGAACAGAACAAAATACCATTATTATCCAGGCATTTTTAACTTCAATTAGAAGGCCAGGATTTGAACTGTGTTGCTGCACTCCTCTGAGATGTTTTTATTGTCTTAAATCTTTCACCAGGAGTCTTTGTCATACCTAGTTCTTGGAAATAACCGTTTCTTAGAACTAATATTCTGTGTACTTTTTTTTCCCCTTGTCTCTTCCTGCCATAATAGAAATGTACGGAAATAGCGATGGCTCCGTGCCTGCCACCTTTCAGATCTACTACATGATTGGCTGGAAATTCCATGAATCACAGGTAATGTGAATCTGAACTATTTTCTGTTTGGAGGTACTTTTGTAACTTATGATTTAAAAGCTTTTACAAAGTATTTTAACTTAAAATTAGCCCCATATATTTTTTCTTTTTTTTTTTTTTTTTTTTTAGGCAAAACCAGCCCAGAGAGGTTCTGGAACAGTTTCACTGGGAGATCTGGCTAAAATAGATGGACTTCTTTCTGGAGAAAAAAAGTAGTTTGTGATCAGAAAAAACAGTTGTCTTGAAGCTTTTATAAAACTTTTTATTGCACGTAGTCTTCACTTGTGGTTATTTTCTGAAAATGTTCTGAAATGATGATCATCTGCAAGGAGCTGTTTTTATCTTTTTACTGCCTATGCTACCACATCAGCTGTGTAAAATGGTGTTTGTTTTGTTTCTAGAGACATTCTTGAGCAGTATTCTAAGTGACTGAATACACGCTTTCCCAACGTGTGATTAAATTACTATTCTCAAATGGTAATGCTTCTTCCAGTGTTTCACTATCACAGACTGCTCCAGGTATGGTTTGTGAACCTTGAGTGTGTATGACCCTGCATTTTTTTATTATTATTACTAAAGGATGGTAGATCATAATAAAGAATAGTGCTTACTGCAAGTGTATTTATAAGGCATTCTCTAAGAGGAACTACCAGCAAATACACAGATCTTGATTATGTTGTTTTGGGGTTGGAAGTTACTGTCAGTTACTAGTTGAATTTTGAACATTTGACTTGAGTATAAGGAAGTAATTAAGTTCTATATTGTAAAGATCTCGGGTTCCTTCACCTACAGCCATCAAATTAAATTACATTTCTGGTTTCGAATTTGGAAGGAAATGTTTCTGAACTGGAGTAGTAGAGCTCAGCCACAAATAAAGTCGAAATCTTCATTGTAGCTCTAACAGAATGTATGTATCATGATTTGACTTGATTTACTGTAAGGATCAGCAGCAGAAGACTCACCAAGCACTCAGGTGGACATGTAAGTTTCAAATTCCTTAATTATCTTGGGATTGGCAGTCTCTAGGTACTCTGGGAGTTCAGTGGCTTTTTTTTTTCTTTCTGTTCTTTTATTTCATAGCATTTGAAAAATTAAACATAGTACTTGAACTACTAGATAAAGTTACATTCTGTGTTTCTAATGTCAGGCTGAAAAGCATGAAGTGACTTTGCTTTCCTTAACTGTGGCATGAAGCTATAACTTTTCTGGTGTGTCAACTGCATGACCAGAAGTTGTTATTAATTACAAGTATGGATAGTTAACCTGAGGTGTTTAGAGAAAACGTCTACCTAATGATTCCCCTTGATTGTAGTACTGACAGAGAAAGGTAAAAAGGAAAACCACCGGGTATAACTGATCAATCAGATCTGTCATTGTATCGAGGTGTTGTATCAATACTGCTGAAATAAAAGCTTTGCTAGGCTGCTTCTGGCTTCATCCAGCAGGTGGAGTTGATAGAATGGTGTGGCACCGACCGAATAGGCAAGGTAGTGCTGGATAAAAGTAAACTGGAGAATTGCTTCTGATGTGCTTGTTTCAAGCCTTGGGGAGGAAAGGAAGGATTTCCAGTTCTTTTGATTGGTGCGATGGACAACATAAACAGTAAAGTAGGTAACAATGTTGTTAGCAGGGAAAGGTACTTTCTGGACAGGGAGAGAGGGAAAAGTAGTTTGTAGTTTTCCTAATATTTGGAAGAAAAAAAAATAAAATAATTCAGTTAACTTGTAAAAGTGTTGGGGAATAAGGAGCAGTGTTTGATTGAATTAAGAGGCATACAACTGATAAGTAAGGTGTTGTTTCCTTAGCTGACTACATTTGACTATCTGCCTTTAATGTGTTTTTAACTGCTATTTTTTTTTTCCTATAGCATTTCTTGGAATTCTGGTTTACTCTGGCTGTCTTTCAGTAGCTACTTTTATATGGCATTTAGATGAATAGCTTTGAAAACAGCCATTTTACTAGGAACATAAGACTTAACATTTTAATTGTCTGTTTCAGATTTAAATCTTCATAGTCCTGAAATTGTAATGAAGAATTAAGAATAAAGGTTGCCATTTGCTAGTCTAGAAATTGTTTAAAACTTTTAAGTGCATGTTAAAAATCAACTTTTGCAGAGTATGTGACTAAAAGGGAGTTGCTAAGGTGACACACTGTCTCTAGTAAGCTTGGTTACTTTTAAAAATCCTGATGGATAATACAGAATACTTTAATCTTGATTATAGAAGAAAGGGAAAAGAATTCTTGGAGATAATTATTTTGACTAATCAAAAGTTAGGAGCCCATAAAAATCAAAACTCCAAATGCTAGAAGAAGCACATTTACACTTAATGAGCATTAGTATTTTTGAGTCTCCGGAAGGTTCTCAGGGCCTGAGTCGCAGATCAATGAGCCTGCTTGTTCTGTATCTTTGCAAGATCTGTCAGTGTATAGTTTTGTGCCAGTCTACATGGGTTATAGGGGTGATTAGGCTCTACATTTTGTAACCCAAGCATTAGATTTTACAGATAGTTTCTATGCTTTGAAAAGACTCTGATAGGTTGTGAATTTAAAACATGGGAAAGGATTTTTGATAACCTTTAATTTATAAAAATGTCATCAGAAGTGAAACACAAAATTTATTTTTTTTTACTTTTCTTAAAAAAGAAATAGATATGAATTACACTTTTTTTCAGTGATTTCTAGAAGTTAGCTAAAATTAAACTTTGTCATTTGCAGGGGGGAGCAAAACACCACCCTTTCATATGGTCTTTAATTGGAATTTCCTGTTGCAAAGATTGATGTAGTGAATTAAATTCATTAGAGCATCTTGTTCAAGATGCCAGAGTAGAAAGCTAGCATGTATGTAAAACCTTTTTCATTTTCATTTGTCTAACCCAAGAACTTTTATTCACTTTTGAAAAACATCTATTTCAGTTCTGGATCACTTCTGAAGGTAATGTGATCTGTATAGTTAGTTGGTTGACTTTTTTTTCTGATTATCTCAGGTGCTCTCCGTTGAAGGAAAAGGAAAAAGATAGTTAAAAGAGAAGAAAACTGAGACAGCTAAGTTATAACTGAAGGCTGCATGTCACTGTGAAAGCACTGAATAGAGTACATGTGCTTGCAGGGGAAAACTCTGCTTAAATCAAGTTAGTGGTTATTGATTTGTTAGTAGCTTGAACTATAACTGTTAGTCTGTGAACTATAAATGCAGGATTAATAGCAGCAATATAATAGATAAATGACTGTACTAGACCCTTGCAAAACCATAATAAGCACCTTCACACCCTTCTACAGCAATTCCCCCACAAATCTGCACTTACATGCTCACCTCTGTCCCTTCAGCAGGAGTTTTGTGTTATGAGATCCCACTCTTCTAGGATGTTGCCCTGCTTACATACATCTTTGGAGACGTGGGTGCTGTAGCTGCAGGCGTACCTGTGCTGTTCACTCATCCACCTACCTGCTGAGATGGTGATGTGCAGGCACCCCAGGAGTGGTCAGTGCTTGTTGCACCCTGTGCTGTCAGCCTGCTGTCCAGAATGCCAGCTACTGACTGTTGAGGGGGTGCAGGTGGTGGAGTGGGGGCGGCCCTCAGGTCTTGACAGAGCTTGAGATTCCAGGAGGGCAGCATCTCTGTGTCAGACCAGGTTTTGACTTCTGCTCTCCTTTTCTAGGATTTTTTGTATTTTTTTTATACTTACATGAAGCTGACTTTCCTACCTTCCCATCAGGTCTCTTGGGAACTGGCTGGTGTTGAATGTGGATGATGATTGTCTTCATTTTCAGCCTTACCAGATTTTAAGCAATCACCCCCTCAGTTTTGGATATTCTGTTTGCACACATTGCACTAGCATTTCTGTCTTGGCAAGTTGGTTTTTTTTGGCCATGAGGAGGCTGTGTGGATTTTCCCCTGTGATTTGGAGCTGGTCCTTGGGGTACAAGTTACATTCATAAAGTAAGAAACAGTGTCATTCTTAGAAGAAAAGGTTTCTGTTTGCAACCATATGTTGGGACAATTATGATAAATACTGGGTATCTTATTTGGCCTCAAAGTATTCATGATAGGCTGGAATGTATCACAATATAACAATTTTCTAATGATATTCTGTAAAACAAAGAGGTTTCATCTTTTCCACACTCATTAATCCCAATTCATTTTCTTTATTTTCTGCATCCTTATGCTTTGTACAAGAAGTGAAAATTGAAGTTGGGATCTGCACATTATGCAGACTTCTGGTCTTCGACCTAATCTTTTAATATCGCACCCACTGTTTGTGCAAGTACACTAAGAAAATATTTATTCACAAGGGTAGCTTTATTATTTGCCAAGAAAATGTCCACACTTCCGATTAAACAATTTCATGGATGACGAAACTACAAGGACTGAAACCTACCGGATGCATTTCTGCTGTATTGATAACTTTTTGGCCAAATGGACAACCTAAAAATAGTGACCATTTCACTTAGTGCATGGATAATTTTAAATCAGTTGGAGCTCTAATTTTAATATTTTTATTCCTAGGGTTAAGTGCCCTAATACTAAGAAACTGCTTATTCTCTGGAAATACTATAGAAACTTAACAATTGACTAAGGGATTCTAATGAGTAGCAGGTAGTTACATCTAATGTACATTTAATTTTGTTGATACTGGAATTGCTGTGCTCAGTTTTCTCCCATGATGGATGTAGGTCGTGCACCTTTTTTAGCTCCTCTATCATCTCATCTCTACAAAGTCTATCCTGCTTTAGCATCCAGGTGGCAGGTACATCCATTCTTACTGAAAGCTATTTAAGGGGTGTTGTGAAGTCTCTTGCTTCTTTTCCACTATATTTCCTTTTTGTAAAGATTTATTAGTTTAAGTTTTAGAATGATTCACCACTTCAATCTGTGCTGAACTTACAGTCATACAGGACTTCTGGTATTATTTCCTAATATAATCGTTGCTTTCACATTTGTAATTAAAAACATAATTCCCATAAAGAATCACTTCATATTATTCTCCGTCAGTGTCTTTCCTGACTCAAGAGCAGAATGCCAATCTTACAGTAATAAATAGTTAATAAAATTAATAATTATAATATTACAAATTATAAAATAACAAATAATAAAAGGGAGGATCTTCTCCCCTTCACTCTGCATTGATGAGGCCCCACCTGGAATACTGTGTCCAGTTTGGGGCACCCCAGTTCAGGAAAGACAGAGATCTAATGGAGAGAGTCCAGAGCAGGGCCACCAAGATGCTGAAGGGAGCGGAGCATCTCCCTTATGAGGACAGACTGAGAGAGCTGGGGCTCTTTAGCCTGGAGAAGAGGAGACTGAGGGGGGACCTCATCAATGTCTATAAATATGTTAAAGGTGAGTATAGGAAGGACAGAGCCAGACTCTTCTCAATGTCATCCAATGACAGGACAAGAGGCAATGAGAGTAAGTTGGAGCACAAGAAGTTTAGGGGAAACACAAGGGAAAAACTTTTAGCCAGTGAGGGTGACAGAGCTCTGGAAGGGCTGCCAAGGTAGGTTGTGGAGTTTCCTTCTCTGGAGACATTCAAGACCCTCCTGGATCTGTTCCTGGGTGACTTAGTCTAGGTGATCCTGCTTAGGCAGTGGGGTTGGACTAGATGATCTAGGTCCCTTCCAATCCCTAACATTCTGTGATTCTGTAATATTGCCATTGTAAGGCAATGGCTGTTGCAAGATTTGAACTAATGCTGAGCTTCTTATGTAGCCAGGTTCAAAATATAAACCCAAGTCACACCTTAGTATCCATGTAATGTGCATTTGCATGACAGACCATCCATGTCAGATTTTTTGCCTGTAAATCTCAAACCAAATGATCCTTATTTTGTCTCCAGTTCAGAAGGCATTCTCGAGCAGCTGTGCTGCTGTCACACCACAGTTCAGGCAACAGACTTGGAGCTCTTGTTTGAGGCATGGATGACTGATCTTCCATTAGCACCTTTTGCAAAACAAAATAAAACATCTGTTGTTTTATTTATATGTGAGCTTTCTAAATAGTAGCTTACAGTTTTGTTTGGTGGTGGGTTTTTTTATTATTATTTTGATTTGTAGCTTTGTTTTTGTTGTTTGTTTTGTTTTGTATTCTCACGGCTCAGTGAATATTGCATGGAGAGTGGAACTTCAAACAGATTGGGTGATTTCATGTATATTCAGGGTATTTTTATAGCGTGATGGCTGGTACTTTTTGGTAGCGGGAAGTTAATTATCCCTTAGTGAGAAGGGATAATCTTTTATTGGAAGGCTCAACTTAATTTATAGTTTTTATATGGTTATCTGTCTCAAAGATACAGAGTTAGAAGAAAATATTATGACTATTTATTGGTCTGAGATGTTTGGAGTAGACTTAGTTGTTCCTCTTTGGGAGGGGATTCAGGTTTATGAACCCACAGCCTTCATAAGTGCAGGGAAGTGTTTCATTTAAAGAGTTTGTCTTCACAAATATAAAATTACTCTGTGTCTGCACTCCTTACTGGTATTTTCTATTGGACAACTTGGCCTTGTACCAGCTTTCCTAGATTTCCAAGCAGTCATATGGGGTCTGTGCACAATTTAGGTATCCTGAGCATGACAATCGGGGTCCTTAAGCTGTAAAAGGATCCAAGAGGGCTACTGAGGAGGCCTGGGTGGAGCTGGCACCACCTGCTGTTTGAGCCCACCGGGCTGTAAGAACCCTCAGGGAGGGCAGCAAAGTTCCCACCCACAGAGCACAGGACAAGCACCCAGGGACTGTGGGTGCCTCTATGGGGGCTCCAGCTGCCTGCAGCACAAACACCAGGGTGTTGAGCTTCTGCTACTGTACAAGGTAAGTTCAGTCCCTCTCAGGGGTCAGTGGTTTTCATCTCAACTGCCCCTTGAGTAGAGATCCAGCCATGGTTGCTACCAGAATGAAGGCTGCTGCTAGAAAAGCTGTGGGTACCCAGACAGAGACCCCACACAAGCATGTCGGCATTCAGGCCTCTGGCTGCAGAGAGGGCCCGGAGCCTGGCACTGGCAGGTAGTGGAGACAACCCCTGTGTCATGTAACCAGGGGAATGATTTATCTGCTAGGCCAGGTGGCTGAGTTGAAGGATGAAGTGAAGAGGTTGAGGAGTATCAGGGATTGTGAGAGGGAGATTGACAGGTGGTGGACCCACTCCCTGAGAGAAAGGAAACCGGTTGAGGCCTCACATGAACCAGAGGATCCCTGCCCCTCATCACCAGGCAGTAGGAGGTGACCTCAGAGAAGGGGGAGAATGGAAACAGGTCCCTGCTCGGGGAAGCAGGCGAATTCCCTCCTGACCTCCCCACTTCCCCAGTTACCCTTGCAGAACAGGTATGGGGCCCTACAGGAGGAACTGGCTGTTGGAGAAGAGGATGATTGACCTGGGCCAGAAACTAACTCCATTTAACTGCACTGTAAATATTCTTTGTTTTCTAGCAGTGAACCATCTTGAAAACGCATCAACATGACTTAGTAAATATAACACTTGAGATGAATTTGCAAATGAATCTTGGTATAAGACACGTGTATTTTGCCACCATGGTTTGTATGCCTGCTCCCTGCATAGTTATTTTCAACCTTCAGTTGATTAGCTGCTTTGTCTTGTGTGCAGAAATGGCCTGTTTAATGCAGTGGGAAGTGAAGTAGAAGCCAGCATTTGTTAATGGATGCTTAGAACAGGTACAGTCAGACATTTAAAATTATTCTAACTAAGCAGTAATTCTCATTTATTTCTAAAGATAGAGGGGTAACAACCCAATTACCTAGTTTCCTCACAGACTATAATGAGTACAGTTAACATAAAATGGGTCTATAAATGTAATGGGCAATTTCATGTTCTGTGGACATTGGGAGCTCTAGTAAAAATGTGGCCAACTGTTCGAGTCTATATAGTGACTTGCTCCCTTTGGATGCTTCCTTGACAAAATACATATGTATTGATATCTTAATGTAAGATACCAATATAATCTGTTCAGTACAAGGAGCTTGTAATTTATTGGCTCAGAGTTAGCAGTAGAGTTGAAAGCTCCTTCAAGGAAAAAAGCTTATTTTTCAATCTGGATTAGACATAGGATTTTTCTTCTACATGGTATTATGACTATAAATTCAGACTTGTAAGGTATGTCAGGATGTGTCTAGTATCAGGCCAATTTTGTATGTGCAGACTCATAAGAGTAGTTGGATCAGTTCTTCTCAATGGAGAATTTACACATAGGTGGCAGAAATTTTAAAAATCCCAGCATGTTAATACCCCAGTGAAAGAGGAGGGGCATGCTGGGGTAGAAATCAGCCACACTGCCCCATTTGCTCAGTTAGTATTGTAAGGAGAAATCCGAAGTACACTTTCTCCTCGCTGACTTGTTTATGATAGGAAATGTTCTTTGTGACTGTATTTTCATACGGTGCAGTATAGAATACTGAGAAAGACATAGATAAGTTGCAGTGACCTGAGGTGGTAAAAATTAACATCTGTGAGAAATAGATGAAATACAGAAAGAAATATGGTCTTTCAGTTTCTTTAGTATGCAATATTGTATCTTCATATTTGTCTTGGGTTAAAAATTGAATTCCAGGTTAAACCCAAAGAATTATAATCCCATGGGTGTTCTAACTTTATTCAAGAAATAGTATTTAAAAGCAAGTGTTTAAAAAGGAAAAAAAAAAAATTGTTTCTGAACTCAATGTGAACCCTACATTGAGGGGAGAAATTCGTGGAGCAGTCAGTCCATTGCTGGCCTTCATCAAAGTGAGCTGTACTCTTCTAAAATAGACATTCTTATGCAGTAGAAGTGTACTCAGGTCTTTTGTTCAGACAGGGTCACTGAAAAGGTAGGTCAGACTTTTAAATAAATCTCTGTAGAGACTGTATTCATATCCACTAAATCAGTGTATCTTCACTAGTAGCTAAAGAGTAAAGATCTTAAAGTGAAAAGTAAAAAGTGTACAATGCTTTGGGGCTGACAAATAACAAATAAAGCAAAGAGCAAAGCTGTTTCTCAAGAAGTTTCAGGTGTAAAAAATTGGACACATGAGTAAGTTTGAAAGCTGGCTGCAAGTCCAGGTAAGTAAAGTTTATTGCTGTTGCAATCCAATACTTGATTTTTCTCTTCTTTTAGTTTTTGGTTTCTTAGCACATGTTTTCACCATTTATTGGGGCTAAAACACTTATACTCTCAAATTATTTCAACTCTAATTACAAATAATGTTGAAATGTGTTGAAATAATGTCACAGGTTTGTGCTATATCAGTGCTATTTTCCACTTGCCTTCTCTTAAAACAAATTATAACTAAATTATAGAAAATTTATAACTAAATTATAACTAAAAAGAGAAAACTAAAGATTGCTTAAGGGGGGGAAAAAGTTACTAAACCCTATATACAACTTTAACTTCCAAGTGAAAATGAGAAGATTATGTTAAGGAGATAGTGCTTGGGGGAGATGTTTCAGTGTTGCAATGGTAAGAACAGTAATGTTCTGTGTTCATATAACTTTGTTAGGTCAGAGTTTTTCTGTAAAATCATTCTCATGGATTTTGAGTTGCATATGAGTTATGTCTCAAGATCTGCAGGATGAGGCCTGTCAAACTGCTGTACCTGTCTACAGTCCTCATGTGTGCAGCGCAACAGCTGGCATTTGGAGTGTGGACCTCCCGTGACCACCATTAGCCACCCATTGAAAGGCCTACATCAATCTAATGTTTGCCTTTGCCTAGCAAACATTTCCAGCAGTGTTCTTACAGAACAGACTTCTGAGCATGCTTCATTTAAAAAAATAATCATAAACTCCAACACAATGTCATTAACTGACTAAATACGATACATGAGAGGAAAATAATTCGACTACAACAAGGACATTAAAATCAGTGTTCTATGGGCCATATACAGTTTGCATTTCAGTGAAGCATGCATATTTCATTAATTATAATATTTTTTCAGAATTATGGCATGTGATTACTCTTTTTAGTGTCAATATTTGCAGTTACTGCTATTTGTATTAAGTTGCTTTGCAGCTTGTCCAGCTCTGTGAAACACAGACAACTGCGTGTTGCTGATTATTTTATATTTAAATTGTTTCTCAAAAGGCATAATTATTTATAAAACACAGTATGAAAATCCTTGTTCTGGTAAATTTTACCTGACAATGCAGTATAAATTGACTGTGGGAGAATGAAGTTTGGTGGTGGGAGGGAAATGTAACCTGAAAAGGTACAGCTGTAGTAGACAAAGGTGTTTGGTAACTATGAAGACCTACCTCTTTCATCAAGAACTGGAGTAACAGACAACAAAGAAACTAAGGAATGAAAGATGGTTCACAACTTGTATACTGAAGTTCACATTCAGAGGCTTAAAGGTATTACCAGCTCAGGGTGAAAAAAAAAAAAGAAAAAAGCAATATTTTTACACTTATTCTTTTATATTGGGCACTTTTTCAAACCTTTTTAAGTCTGGATATTATTTGCTGAATGGTATTTACTGTATCTGTGGCATTTTTAGCATAGTTACACCAACCTGCTGATACCTGAATCATTGGGAAACATTCAATA
>VYZU01090516.1:19288-37168 GCA_013401355.1 Ceyx cyanopectus | reverse complement strand
AAATAAAATAAAAAAAAAACAACTCAACACAGAACAAAAATACTAATAAGCAATTTATTTTTACAGATGGGGATCAGAGATATGAGAGATTAAAGGGTTGGTATAAGGTCACAGAGTGAAGAATTCAAAGTACAGAACCAAGCTTAGTTCAGTGGACAGCATCATAAGGATGTTCTGTGATTACCAACATACTAAATATATGGAAATGAAAATGCTAAAATAGTACAGACAAAAAAAGCTGCCAAACTCAAGCTACTGTAAAAGTTGCATAAAAATATATAAGTATGGATACTGATAATGCTTTCAGTAAAATAAAACTGACTAGACCTAAGAAAAAGATCAGATTTTAAGCACAGGTAGTCAGGGTCTCACTTAAAAGTTAGACAAATGTGAACTAATAATAGCTACAGAAAACATAGAACACCCTATATAATAGAATGTAGACCTACCAAAATTTATTATTTAGAAAGGGAATTAATCCAGAAGTATCCATTAAGCACTGCTACAAAGAAGAAAAACAATGAACATAAGATCAATAGCAGCTAAGGCCAAAATCTGAAATCCAAATTAACTAACACCAGCTACCAGAGTGAGGTGTTTCAAGCCAATGAGAGCTACTAGCCCTGAACACTGGACTGTACTAGTCAGGTACCTCACAGCTGGAATTACAATTAGATAGTTTTCCCTGCTCTCATTTTGAATATGCATGCTCAGTGCTGAACTTAGCTTTGAGCAAAATAATATTTTTTTTGTCCTTCCTCCTACTCTTACTGCTATTGTTAGAGTCAGCCTACCAGACTGCAAGCACTATAGTGACAGTGTGGGTGAGCACGTGTCACCAACCCAGACCCTGTGCAGTTGCAGAATGGGAGTAAGCAACCTGAAGATTCCTTGCCTTCACCCTTACAAAGAGCAGAAAGACAGAAAGCCTTAAAGCTTATAATCAAATCTCAGCCAGAAATGGAGAAGCAAACACATGCAGCAGAGACTATTCATCTTATTCCTGTGTTCCAATACACACCTCCCCTTTCAAATTATTTGAGTACTTTATTTTCTCTGATTAGTAAACTGAATTCAGCATCTGCAGAAGTTTACTTTTGAGTTCCTTGTGCCAGTCTTATAAACCAGCACTGCCTGTGACAGGGTCCTCCTACAGAATGTCCTCTCTGTCCTGATACACACTGTGCAAAGCTCAACATGTCCCACAATAAAGAATGACGTGTTAGTGCACAGCTCAGCACAGTGCTAAACAGCATCAAATAAACCCCTGGAAACCCTCACAGCTTAGCCAGGGCATGGCAGCAGCAGTGGAAGGTGCTAGAGAGGCAGCACTCAGGTGTTGCTTAACAAAACTCATTCTCTGAATGTTGGTTAAAATGGTTTTCCTACACCCCATGACTACCCAGTAAGCACAAAAGACCTCCTTGTTCCATTTCTCACTATGTATAGTGACATGATTAGAGGAAAACAGCCAACCAAACACACAAACAACATGTTTCAGAGAGGATGGCACTGACCACCTCATGTCCAGGAGCGACAGAAGAACTTTCTACAGCAGGAGGAAGCCTCAAGGAGCAAACACTAGTTGAGTAAAAGAAGTTTTCACATGTTAGTTACCACCATTTTGAATAGAGGTCAGTGATTGGCCATCACAAATGTTGCTGCATAACACTTAACATCATGCTGGCTGATTTAAGTGGGCTGAAATTTTCATTTTCTGAACTACAATTTCTTTAAGAGGAAAATAATGAAATACTTCCTTTTGTAGAAGAAAAATAATGACCCAAACTAAAATCTCCTCCTGCAAAGTATTATTTCACACAAATTCATCAAATTTGTATACTTTCTCCAAAACTATGATTAAAAAAAAAGTAGAGTGCCAAAAGAAATCATGCTATATTATTAACATATTAATTGCAAATATTTTAATTTTAGAGCAAGTGTAATAAGTACTTGAAAATTTTTTTATTCTTAACACAAGAAAAAACAAAACAGGTTAATCATTAGATATTAAAAAATATTATGTATAAATTGATTGTCCAGGCCACCAGTTCTATTAATCCTTTACCTCACTAGCTTTAATTATGGTTTGCATCATCTTCAAAGAACAACACTAGTTTTTTTAATTCTATTAATACATTCATCACTTCCATTAATTTCATCACCAAGAACAACAATGGCTTAATAGACAAAACCTTTCTCCAACATTATTTCAATACATTCCTACCAAAAGCTGTTTTTAACATCCTTCTCTACAGTAATGTCTCAACAGTACCTTTATTCAATGATGAATGGCAGCTTCAGATATCATGGAAGTTGAACAGTACCTACTGGGACTAGATTTACTTTTTAAACAAAACCCCACAGTTCTAAATGTGCCAAACACTAAAGATTTCATGCTTAATATCCACCAGGTAGCTAGTTTTTCTTCTCAAACTCTGGGAGCAGAGGTAAAGGCTGCATCTAATCATCATGCAGAGATACCTACAGCAGCACCATGCATGCCTGCTGTCAGACTAAAGCAGTGGGAACCACAGCAACTGCAGAGTAGCTCATGGGAAGCCAGGACTGACTAGAAGAGGTTTGGTGTCACAGAGATGCAGCCTTCCAGACCCCAGGAGCACAGCAGTGCTGTGCACTAACAGCCATGCTCAGCATGAGGCCAACGATCTTTACAGCATCTCCCCTGCAAAATGACTTACTCACTGCCCACATTTACTTTCCCTACTGCACAATATTTTGCCAAGTAGAAGAACATTCTATTCAGTTAGAATCTTGATTACTCCTTCCCTTTCCTTTCTTTCCCTTCCCTTCCTCTTCCCTCCATTCCTTCCATTTCTTTCCTTCCTTCTTTTGCTGTCAACAGAGAGGTTTGTTCTGATGCAGGTCACTGGCCAAACTTCAGAAATGTGGCCCTTTGCTGATGTTTCTTTTGCATTATGGTTTTTTTTATTTATGAATGTAAAGGTATGTTCTTTAAATAATGATTAGTCATGTCATTTCTTATCAAACTTTCAGGTAGGTAGGATCAAAACAGGTTCTCAAAAGCTACTGCTTCAGAAAGTCAGGCAATTTGTCTTATTTTACCTTCCACATTTGTTTCCTTCTCAAATACTCTCTAATGACTTCTTATTAAGTTAATCAGTGAAAACATTTGAACTAATCTCTCAGATCCAACTCATTATAACCTCATTCCATGATACTTTGAAAGCCAGCTTCTTGCTAGTAATGGGACAAGTTCAACTGAATAGCAACTATGATGTAGCTGGCATGATCTTCTAGGTCCCTTCCAACCCCTAATATCTGTGAATCTGTGAATAATTTAATCTTCAGACAGGCTACCAGGAATCCCACATTCCTTGGAACTGGAAAACATAATTAAAATAAAATGTACATATCAGAAGAATCAGATTTTCCAATCTAACCAGTAAATGGTAGAGGTAACAGGTGTGCCATAAACTAAGAGAACTTTCTATCTGGGCTGAGGCAGCACCGTGCATCAGTCGAAGGGCAGTGTGTGAGCACGCGACGCAGTAGAGCTCGCTGCACTGGGGCACAGTGATGCTGGTTTGTCTGGCAACCAGTGACACTGACTGTGATGCTGCAGAGTCTTCCCGGGTGTAGAACGTATGGTTTGATCAGGTAGCACGTCCATCAGCTCCCAGCCCTCAGCAGCAGGCTGTGTGCTGCTGCCACAGGCAATCAGTGCCCTGAGGAGCACGGGCGGGCTGGCGGCGTGAGCTCTGCTGACTGCAATTGGGGAATCCAGCAGGTTCTGATCAGGGACAATTAGAATCAGGCTGAAAGCTCATTTCACTTCTCCCTGCTGGAGAGCACTCTTATGCAGAACCAACTGCCCAAACGTGGGCTGTCATTTTAACAGTCCCTTCTGATGGCCTTCCCAAGTGGCCACGCCGGGCTGATTTTCTGCATCGATTGATGCCAATAATGCCATCATTCATCCACAGCTCTAACTTGTATCATGTGATGAGACAGAGCTTTGCAATCCAGAATATCCTGTATTCACCTGGCCACAAGGAATCTGGTTTTGTTTTGGGGTTTTTGTTTGTTTTGTCTGACACCAGTATCTGCAAAGTGCTAACCCCTCAAACACAGCTGCATGAGGGCATCTTGCTCGTGGGACTCTGCACTGGTCTCACACCCTTTGCCAGAAAATTTGATTCTAAAATGCTTTCTGGAAAGCTAATTAATTTTCTCTTCTAACATTATGGAAATACTTAGAGCTAAGCATCAATAATGTGATATTAATATTCTTGAAAAATAACTGGATAATTGCATCCTTAATTATTTCAGAACTACTCATACACTTTGTAGTTTACAAACCATACACCCAAGCCTATAAGGGGTTAAGGAGATGTCTAGCAATACACCCATGGGTGAAACCTGCCACTTTCTTGGAAAAGCTGAAAGAATTTTTATTGTTTAGGCCAGTAATTTAAGTGACTAATGTTCACTGACTCACACTTGATCAAGCCTTTGCACAAACCATGAGTAATCTCTGACAATGTAAAATGAAATTACTATAACCAATAGACTAATGATTGAGAAGCTATGTGGGTATTCAGCTTCATACCAAATATAGAGTTCCAAAGGTACCTGTATTTGAGTTGAGTATGTATCCAGTATGTGCCATATGATTTCCATACCAATAAATAAAATTAATTCCAGATTTAAAAATTTGAATACAACTGTAACAAATATTCCCATGATTACTTCAAATGAAAACACTGTTTCATCTAAACAATTAGAGATTAATTTAGGGTATGGGCCTTAATGAAATATGAATTTACTTTAAGTTTATTTTGCAAATGTATAGGTTTTATGTTTAGCCACCATATATTAAAAATATAAAATGAATCTGAGGGAAAAATAAAACAAATTGTTCATGCTCTCAAACAGATCTCAGAATCCCTAAATATACTAACACATGATTAAGAAATTAAGCCTACCTTTGAAATAATGGAGAATTATGCCAGAGAGACAGGATACCATTACCCACAGTCTCACAAAATTTCCTTATCTGAACACAAAGAGCCACTGTTATTTCTAAACCTCAAGAATATGAAGACTTCCTAAATGTTGTAATATGGAGAGTGTTCATGATGTGGAATTGCAGCAGGTCACATGTCCAACTAAAGAAAGAAAATTAAGAAACTATATTAAAAAAAAATAATATTAAGAAGGCTCCTAAAAAATACTTTGAAATGTAGCCACATATTCCAGAAGTTCAAGAAAAATAAAACTGGTGCTAAAGCTACGGGTTTATTCCAGTCATACTCCAGAACATAAAATATTTCTACCATATTCTTACATTATGAATTTAGAACCAATGTTATGTAGAGACTAACACTCATTAAAACCTCTAACAGGTACTGTGAATTTAGCTTTCAACTCGATGAATAATGGCTGAGCAGACACTGCAAACAAACATAATTGGGAAAACTCCAGTCATACTGTACTACATACTCCAGTGGTTTAGTTTGAAGCAATTTTACAACTGTAATGCCATCCCCTAGAAGGCATCAAGACCATTAGTAGCCATTTTATTACTACTGTTCCTATCAAGTATTATTGCAGTATCTCAAACAGTAAAACACAGTTGTCTGTTACAATATCATTAACACAACGTCAAACTGATTTCAGTTAGGATGCAGTGGTAATTTACACATCAGTTGCTTAGCTTCCTGAAGAGACAAGGACTTGCAAAAATTATTTTTTAAGTGAAGCTCATAATCCAGAATATTTACCAATTCACGTACTTAGATTGATCCATTCAAAAAAATGATCCCAAATATATTTTAAAAATAACTTTAGGGTCTGATTTCTATAGTATTTTCAGATTTGCATCTCTACTTCCTGATACTCCCTCCAAACTGTTGGCTGTTCCTTCTAGTACAAGATTTCCTCACTTCACTGCAAGTGTCTGAAACAAGGGCAGTGTATGTATCTTGTTGGAGAAAATTCTCTCTTCTTGCTCTTCATTCTCATCTAATAAACTCTCTCTTACTCAGTGTGAATGTTTTCTCTTAATATTATGGTAAACTATCTGAAATATGAAAGTGTCCTTGTGTATGATAGACACCAACTTGCCAATTTAAGCAGCTTTTCATAAGAAAACCCTCATCTAGCAAAGCAACCAGTCTTCATTTGCCAATCACAATGTCACTTCTAAACAAATCAGACTTAACATTTTCATTATTACACTCCCACTATGTTTTCCTAAAGGATTAGAAGTTATTAAACTGTATCAATATTTTAATCCATGCTCTCACTAAAATAATTCAACAAGTTGAAAGAAAATGGGAGGAAATTTCCTATTCAAGTGTTTAAAATGGAATCTGTGATGATGTCCCTCATGAAGTCCATGCAAATTCTGCTAATGATTCCAATATGACACCACCATGCAGTTCCTTTGGATAGACAAGAGGGTGTTCCTAAGCTCTGAGATGCTCAAAGCTTTGTTATATCTGCAGTAATGGAGCTGCTGAAAATTTCTCACTCTCATCTCTAATTCATCTATATTTCCTCTCTAATTTGCATCAAAGATCTTGCACCTCACGTTTGTTTGTAAAGCAAATAAATAAACAATATGAATGTACTGCAGACTTTGGAAAATTATACAGCAATACAGTATCACACCAATAAAAACATCTGAATGGGATGATAAAAAATTAGGGTTATTAAAGCTGTATTTCCTAGCCACATTTAATATTTTTGCCTGTGAAATCTTCACTTTGAAAGACATTTCACTTTATTAGTATGCTTTGAAAGGTAGCAAGAAAATGAATTATTTAAACTTGACTGCAAAATGATCATGAATTCCTCTTTCATCTTTGAAGCTTTCAAACATCAGGTAGAAGCACCATCACATTTAGGCAACCTCATTACTTCAAATTGTATTCTTAGGAACAAATCTGTCTTTAGAAAAGGATTACATTTACATGTAAAATCAATTAATTCAGCAAGTAAGAGCCATTACTTCTTCTCTTTTTAAGGAACTACGTCTTATTGGATTAATTTTGTTATTCAGTAGTATCTGTAGAACATCAGATGCCTGCAGTTCTAAAATGCTAACCTTATTTTCAGCACAGCTACTCTTTTCCCTAGGCAAATCTGAAGCATTTATATAAAAGTTTCTGCTTAACTATTTGCCATTCAGGCAGTAAAATTAAAGAATTTTAAAACCTTAACAGACAGTAAAATTGGTTCCAGCCTTCTGCCTAAAAGCAATCATTGTACAGCAAGCATTTCATATGCAAGATAAAAGTCTTCCTTTCACACATTGAAGATTTGATGCTCCTCTTCCATTTAATGAAATAACTGAAACCAGAAGAGGAGTGGCACAGAAACTTCAGTGTGAGGAAAATTTCTCTAAGGGGTTAGAATGGAGAGGATTCCATTTTCTTACNAACATCAGGTAGAAGCACCATCACATTTAGGCAACCTCATTACTTCAAATTGTATTCTTAGGAACAAATCTGTCTTTAGAAAAGGATTACATTTACATGTAAAATCAATTAATTCAGCAAGTAAGAGCCATTACTTCTTCTCTTTTTAAGGAACTACGTCTTATTGGATTAATTTTGTTATTCAGTAGTATCTGTAGAACATCAGATGCCTGCAGTTCTAAAATGCTAACCTTATTTTCAGCACAGCTACTCTTTTCCCTAGGCAAATCTGAAGCATTTATATAAAAGTTTCTGCTTAACTATTTGCCATTCAGGCAGTAAAATTAAAGAATTTTAAAACCTTAACAGACAGTAAAATTGGTTCCAGCCTTCTGCCTAAAAGCAATCATTGTACAGCAAGCATTTCATATGCAAGATAAAAGTCTTCCTTTCACACATTGAAGATTTGATGCTCCTCTTCCATTTAATGAAATAACTGAAACCAGAAGAGGAGTGGCACAGAAACTTCAGTGTGAGGAAAATTTCTCTAAGGGGTTAGAATGGAGAGGATTCCATTTTCTTACTGCTTCATGTAGGTGATGTCACTGAGATACTGACTGGGAATCCAACGACTACTGTACAAGGTAAAGTTCCCATTCAACATGAAAACCCTAGAATTCATTTAGATTCAATACTCAGACTTAAAAGAATTTAGCAGCAGGCAAAGTCTTCATAGCAAATGAAGGAAAAGGAATTAAAATCTCTTCTATAGGGTCTACATAAAATTTATGTACAGTAGNTAAAACTGATTTTCTTATGAAGGAGTAATGCTGTTCAACAGATTCTGCTTGGAAAGAGCCTGGAACAAGGTGGCAACGCAACCAATAAACACTTTATAATAATTGAACAGCAGTCCGATTTACAAAAGTTTCATAGACACATGGATTTATTTTTATAAAACCCAGAGCACCTCAACTCAGTAATATTTGTGGATGCCTAAGAGGAGAATTTAAACCATCAATATCAGACTCTAGCACCAGATGGTTTAAAGCACATACTTCCCCTGAAATGGAAAGAGTTAGGCTCAGGGACATATATCAGACCCAAATTAGAATAGCAACTGTTGGCATCTAGCACAACTGGAAATATCTTATGCTTTCCAGAGAGCAGTATAGAGCTAGGTTTAAATTAACTAACTTCACTCTTTGCAGAAGAGAAGCTGATTTTCCAAGCTAAGAGGAGCTCCTCTGTGACAAGGCCAAACTGCTTCTAGTACCTGATCTGTCCCCTTTGAAACGAGCTCTGTTCTCAGGAGGAGGATGCCTGGGATAACTGATCCAAGTGAAAGAGTTTGGGGCCATATTTTTTAACTACAAACATATGGATCAGAAGCATTTCCTTCTGTTGCCAAACAGTATCTCACTCAGATGAGATCAATCTATTGGGAAAAGATAAAATCCTTTGGCTGTGTCACTGTGACATCTTAGCATGTGCTCTCAGACTCCAGAAAATGTGATTCATGGTTCACTTTTATTATTTTCATTTTATTCCCTTTTATTATTTCCCTTTTATTATGTCCATACATAAAAGACTATTCAGGCCTGATGTCTGGTTTTAAGGGAAAATTGGGTAGTACTGGCATTCCTCACAGTACGAATTTAGCATAGACTTTAATTCCAAATAGGAGTGTTTTCAAATATTGCTTTGTTCATATGAAAACTAGTCATATAGTCAATACTTCTGTTTTTCTTGAGGACATCAGTTCAAACTTCTTGAAAATAACCTCCCTGTAACCCCACCTTCCCTACTGATTATAGAAATAACCCAGTAGTGAATGAAAGTTCTTGAGAACAGCATAATTTCACACCGATTGAATCACTATTTTTCTGACAATGTCACATGATAATTTTTGAATAGCTTGTTACTTTAAAATGCTTTGTATACATTTGTATTATTTTGATCTCTTCTACTTATAAGAAGGCTGTCAAGGAGACGACATTGATCTAATGGAGAGTTGGAAAGGGGAGAAATGAATTGTTAACAGTAAAATATCCTTTGCTGTCTGGCTGGGATGAGCACTCTGTGAGATGTAAGCTTTTGTGACGCTTGAAGAACTCTGCTAAGTGCACAATATGGCATTTTCTCTTTGAAGAGGTAGGTAGGGCAATCAGCAACTGCCACTTCCTTGTAATCCTGAAACACAGAAAGGAGCTACTAAAACTGTACATGTCTTGCAAAAGGACTATACTTTAGCTTTGAAAATGATTGAGGGAGTCAGACCCATATATGGCCTGTTTATGATGAGCTGCAACATCTTTAACTTCTGGCTGTAACCCTGAAGCCATTAACAGAGCTTTTCTTGTCAATGGTTTTCTTGAAAAAAAAACACTAAAATTTGTGAGAAATGGAAGGGAAAGGGGGAAAAGAGAGGAAAATTATGTTTCTGCTAGGAAAAAAAAATTAAAAATAAAATTGGTTCCAGCCTTCTGCCTAAAAGCAATCATTGTACAGCAAGCATTTCATATGCAAGATAAAAGTCTTCCTTTCACACATTGAAGATTTGATGCTCCTCTTCCATTTAATGAAATAACTGAAACCAGAAGAGGAGTGGCACAGAAACTTCAGTGTGAGGAAAATTTCTCTAAGGGGTTAGAATGGAGAGGATTCCATTTTCTTACTGCTTCATGTAGGTGATGTCACTGAGATACTGACTGGGAATCCAACGACTACTGTACAAGGTAAAGTTCCCATTCAACATGAAAACCCTAGAATTCATTTAGATTCAATACTCAGACTTAAAAGAATTTAGCAGCAGGCAAAGTCTTCATAGCAAATGAAGGAAAAGGAATTAAAATCTCTTCTATAGGGTCTACATAAAATTTATGTACAGTAGAGCTTTCATACAGAAAAATTTCATTTTAGGATGGATTCACCCTAGCCCTAAAAAGTGACTGCCACTGCATCTATATATTAGATGTGATTGTGTACATATGCCATTTAAAAAAAAAATAATTAAATTTTTTACAAATTTTACCATTTTGTCCTAGGCAAGTCTTGCAGAGTTAATACCATGAGTGAGCTGAAGTTACTTTTAGTTTACACTTAAAAAAAAAATAAACAAAAGACAGCCATCAGGTTTTCAAAATACTTTAGCAGTCCAGGCTCTATCCTCCATTAATGTTATCTAATTAAAAAAGCCAATATGCATTATACTGCTCTGGGAGACATTGAGTGCATTTTTACTCAACTTGGTGCTGTTAAATGCAATTTGACTTTCCATTGTGCAACACAGAAGTGATGCTTCTTTGCTTGAAAGACCTGTAGAGATGAAGAATAACATTGAAAGAATGGCTGCTATGGTTCAGACTATAGATTGACAGACATAACCCAATATCCTATCTCTGACAGCAAAATAAAAGTGAAGCTGAAGGAAAAAGGAGAAAGCAGGGGGATATAATGCAGTTTTTCTCCTCCCTAGGTTTTGGCAGTCAGCAGTTTAAAAGCTATTCTATCACTCTAAGATCTTATATAAGCCAATTCTAGGGTGTTCTATGTGTTGTTCAGGTTAATATTACTACATAATGTAGAAAAACAGATGTTAATTCAAATATTTTGTGTGGATTTATGTCATAAAAGTTGAGTCTTGTTTGATGAAATTATTTTAAGTATGTAAAAGGAAATCTAAAAATTGATCATTAGGGCATTGAGGAGAGTATATAGGATTAATCACTTTTAAAAATTATTTACTGTCAGTCATCAAAACAGCATCCCTTGTTTATTTTTTTTTTAACTTTAAATGCTCAAACTGTATCTAAGACAATAATTTCTATCCCCATGCATACATCAGAGTTCCTTCTTTTAGCCTGGGCTTTATGATTTCTTTATTTCATCCATATCACACAGTCTAATGATATAATTAGGCCTTGTAAGACACAGGCTGTTACATAATGATTATGTCTGTGTTACACCTGAGATTAACATTTCTATCTGTCCTGAATAATATTTCTTATCAGCAATTAGTCCTCAGGGCCTGTAGCCAGAGGAGAAGTGCCATGAAAGGAAGAGGCAGAGATGTGTGTGTTGTGTGCAGTGTTTTATGCCCAAACTTGAACACATACCATTCTGGAAGCCCATATTTATATGCTGTTTCAGATCTGTCTAGAACCCTGCCCTTGGGCAGTTGCTGCTGTTGTCAGAAAAATAAGGGGAAAGACAACATTCTTAAGAAGCTAGGTGGGTGAAATCTGAAATGTATTCTTCTGAAAGGATCCAAAGCCAAATAGTATTGAAAGGAGTTGCTTAATTTGGTGTATTATTTGTAAGAGATCAGCTTTGTGTAGCCTGACTCTTTATACACTGTACCAACTGACATATCATATATCTTAGAGGGACAGAGGATGCAAATTTTATTAGACAGAGGAAAAGGAGGTGGACACCTGCCTCATCATCTCCCCATACATTTCTGGAACAAAGAAGAGAAGAATGTGATGCTGCAATAAGATGTCATGGGCTGATGATTTCTCTAGTTGCCCATCTTTTTATTTTCATTATTCCTCAGTTCTTCATAAAAATATGTATTATTGTTAAGGCACCTTATTTTCACTAATTTTGCCTCAACAGCTATTAAAACATTTTAATCATAATTTTAAAATATTTTGTCCAGTTATCTTCAAAGAAGAAACTGTCAGGCTCTACTTATACAAAATTAGAAAACCCCAAACTACTACATCTATAGAATTCATCATGGAAAATGCTCCTCCTGGAAAAACTGGATCTCCAGATCTCTTGCTTGTGATGAAAAGCTTTAAAATATTATCTGAAATGAAGCCAGAGATTAACTGTGAAAGATGAGCCTTTGATTCATTAATAGGAAACCCTAATATTAGCTACACATAACTGCTGCAGAAAAGATGTTAGAAGTTTCAGAAAATCACTGAAGATACATGACTTAATAATGCCTAATGGACCAAATTTACTTTGCTACTAAACAGCTTCCAGTTTTACCTCCCAGTATTGTCTAATTATGTAGCATTCACAGTCAAAAATCAACAGCACACTGGGAAAAAAACAAAGACCCCTCACAACAATGGCAGCAAACACAGAAATGCCAAATTATTGCACGGACTACATATTGATCCTTTTTGTGATGACATTCATGTCAGGCATCCTAGTTACAGGATTAAGCAAAGCTGACACAATCTGCACTCCCTGCCTGGGAGTATGACATCCAAAACCATGACATGAAGTTCTGGAGCCCTGTGCTGTGCATCACCTCACAGCTGAAAGGTTAAGGCAATACAAGGGATATATCCAGTTATGACCACCCAAGCAGGATGAAGAGGCATGCAAACCAGGCCATACACAGCAGGGGCAAGTCTCACCATCACTAGCCCTTAGGAACTCCCTACAGGCTGGGGGAGAAGTGGCTGGAAAGCTGCCTGGAGAAAAAGGACCTGGGGGTGCTGATCAACAGCTGGCTGAACATGAGCCAGCAGTGTGCCCAGGTGGCCAAGAAGGCCAACAGCATCCTGGCCTGGATCAGAATTAGTGTGGACAGGAGTAGGGAAGCAATTTTCCCCCTGTACTTGGACATCTAATACTATGTTCAATTTTAACATTGAGGTGCTGTAGTTCAGAGACAGTACCAGTATAGACAACAACCCCCCACACTGCTGCACCAGCATGGGTAGACATCAAACCACAAACAGAGTGATGACTGGATCACAAGTTAGAAGTTTCTGCTTCCTTATGAGCTCAAATTCAGAATTAACTCTGCAAACTGCAACCTCAACCCTGCACATGCACACAGACACAGGGCTTGGAAGACCACTGGTACCCCTCCGAGACAGAATTGGGCATGCATATCATCACCAGGTGGTGGGGGTGGTGAAGCAGAACAGCTCTGGGAATATGCTAAGCTGTTCCCTAAAAAAAGATGAATATTCAACAAGACAACCCAATAAAAGAGCAGGGGCAACCAACATCAAATGGAACTTTCACCAGCCTTTGACTGGACTGACAGGACACTGCAGATCTCTCTGTGGTGGCAGCTACCACAAGTGACCCTTCTCTTGCTCTCTCTTCCTTCTCTCTCTGCTTTGCAAACTTGTTGTAGGGCAAATAAAGTTACTCAGTGCTCGACTCTGTTTTGAGTCTTAATTCTGTTCCTAAGAATACAATCAAAACCTTGCTCTGGTCTATGACCAGCATGTGACATGGAGCATGTCCACCAACTTCACTGCCCTTCTCTGAAGTGTCTAGAGAACTTATGAATTTTATGAGGAGCAGCTGAAGGATCTGGAGTTGTTCTGTCTGGAGAAAAAGAGGCTGAGGGGCCACCTTCTCACTCTCTACAACTACCTGAAAGGAGGTTTTAGTGAGCTGGGGATCAGTTTCTTCTCCCTATTAACAAGCGATAGGACAAGAAGAAATGGTCTCAAGTTATGCCAAGGGAGGTTTGCATTGGATATTAGGAAAGAATTTTTCCCCAAAAGGGTTGTAAAGCATTGGAACAGACTGCCCAGAGAACTGGTGGAATCACCATCCTAGGAGATACAAGACTTATGGTGCTTATAAGACTTACGGACTTATGATCCGTAACAGCTACTGAAAATATCAAAAAATAAGTGTAAAATGTAGTTGCATCTACTCTGAGTTCCATATGTATTAGTAATAAAGGTGTTACTAAGGAGTGCAAATGGTGAATTCTGTTCCTAAGTCATTTTGGTATTTTTATAAATCCTACCCCGTGACTGTAACAACACTCTGAAAGTTCTGAGCTCAGTTCAGCAATGAAACTGCATTGACAGACTTTTTGCCCAGTGCTTATCAGTCAGGTAACAAACAAGATTAAGGCTTTTTAAATATTTATAAGACAGGATGAAAAAGGAACTGTACTCAGAGAGAATGTATCACTTCTTTAAAAGAACTTAATGTTCCTTGATTGCAGCAAGAGAAATTTGACAAGGCTGACAAGGGAGGAAAGCAGGTGGGCAGGAAATCTTGATTCACAGCTCTGTCAATTCATCCTCAGCAACCTTGTTATGGGGCTGAATAAGTGACAGTTCAGGATATTTTAAATAAACACCCCCATTGACTGTTGAAAATTATTTTTCTCCTCTGCAGTAAAATCATTAAAACTCCTGTGAGGAAGTTGTCAGAATTTTCCAGCTGCTATTAGAAAGAGTGAAAAGTCAAGCTCTGGCTAGTGTTGGAGAAGGTGTAATATTTGTTTTTCACAGCACTTACACAGACTGCAGGGCAGGAGGTGGCTCTAACACAGGAATGGGTATCCACCACTCTGTGTTGTCACTGGCCTGCACTCCAGGTGCACTCTGGCAACTAAAAGAAGCAGCAGAAAACATATTTGTTTACATCTCAGAAAGAGACCTTTGTACTCATGACAGTCTCCGTTGACCACTACTGTATTTTGAAGGTTGGAAATTATATTAAGAGCATGAATCAAGGGAGAAAAAGGAAATTAAAAAACACTTTAGCAATACAAAGCCAAACGGTCTTACAGAATGTAACACACTACAAAACAGTCTCCAAACATGAGCAGAAATAATTAAAATCAAACTAGTAGCTTTCAAACACAAGGAAAAATCCATTCAAACAACTGCTGGGGTATACAAACAAGAATTTCCAATTACCCCCTCCACTCCCCACCTCCCCCAACACCACAAAAATCAAAACTTCAGATCAATTTTAGAATCATTGAGGCTTCTTCTTTCAAGAATGCTTTCAGTATAACCCAAGATACTAAATATGAGACATTAAGACAAAAACTACAGCCTATTCAGTCTGGTCAGGAAATACCCCTAAAGCTACCATCCTAGTCAGCAGGAAGTTAAAAAAGAAAATGAAATGAAACAATATTTTCCTTTGTGGTTTTTGAGGAGAGGGAAAGTTGTGGAGTTGGCAGATGGGAAGAGTGAATACAATACCCAAAGGCATTGATAATGAGCTTTCTTTTCCTGGGCAGGTGCATGTCCATGCATTACACACTCCAGACAGACCTGCACTGCAGCTGGGAACATCACTGAAGCTCAAGGAAGCACCTGAATTATTTCTCCATATTGGTATTCTTTCTATGAGTGAATTCTATAGATGTTCATAAAATCAGATCTTGAAGTTAGACTGGGAGGTGTATAAGCCTCATGCTGATGGTTTTTATTCTTCCTGTCCAGCACATTAAAAAAAAAAAAAGCTTTAAGAATTAAAGTTCTTTAGACATATATCCAATTTTTTCTGCTGGCTTTAAATGAAAATAAGAGAAATTAGGTTTTGTGCACAAGTGATACTTCTCTACTTTGCACACTGCTTTTCCCCACTTCTTTCCTGAATTTCCCTGCACCTTTCCTAGTTAAATCTTTCAAAACATTGAGTCAAGCTCAGTGACAAACCAAATGCAGGTTGTGCTGATCTTGGCAGCTGCAGACACGTCAGAGCAAATTTAAATGCTCCAGAGTGCTTCAAGTGGATTCCTATTGCCACTGCTGAGCACAACAGCTTCCCTATCAGCACTTCTGGTCTGAGCATCACTTTGACACTGTGCAAAACGTTGGCATGATGATGATGATGGGATGAAGCAGAATGAAACAGAACAATCTGCATTGTCCTCATCTCATGGAAACAGGTATTTGACTAAATAAAATGCATTTCCATGGCAGCATTTCTAGTTTATCCTCCATGTCTACTTGTCTCTATCTTAAAATCCTGCTGTTTGCCAGGACAAATAAGTATCATGAGAACTGTTCATATTGTAAAAGGGAAGGTGAGAGTCTTTGCATTCTCAGCAGTTTTGTAGGAGATCTAAGCAATTAGGATAAAGGCTGGAAGTGCATGCAAGCAGGCCATTAATCATGCAGTTCTGATACTACTCTTATAATTAATACTATCTTCCTGAACTAGTCCCCCCTGACTTCATTTGGACTGACATAGCTATCATACCAGAATTCAGACTTCAAGCTATAGAAGACTAGCATATGTCAAAACAAAAAACATTAACACAAAAAAGAGCACTAAAAAGAGGAGAAAAGCTCTCTTTGTTATTACTTGGTAACACCAAAATGCAAAAGCATTTAATACACACAGTGTAGTACATATTTCAGGTTTTATTTAGGTTCTCTATATCCTGAAGCTGTTTCAATGCCAGTAACAGAAAGATTGAAAAAAGTAACTTAACTTATACCTTATGCTAAATGCCAACCCCCTCCCTTAAGATTAAATAAATATATTTTAAAATAAAAGTTTCCATTCTATTGAATGTAAGTTCTGCTACTGTACTAGTGCCATCATATTAAGAACTTCTGTGAACTGCTTTGGATTTAAATAGGATATAAAGTATAATATAAGTAAAAAATAAAACATAAGAAGCATGTAAACAAAAAAGTGAATAAACAGTACATCTAGCTTACAAACATAGTTTACACTGCTCTCTGAACTGCCTAGTCCCATCATTTTCCTCAATATTCCTTGTACAGACATCTCAGTATTTATTATTAATACCTGATTTGGTCAGAAAAAGGCTTTCTTGGATTCTGAATAAANGAAAATTTTTATATATATATATATATTTATATATAATATATTATATATCAAATATCTAGGTTGGAATAAATGCAGTCTGCTAATCAAAGAGCAGGGATGCTCAGAATTAAATCTGGCTTCTTGAAAATCTGGCTTTTATCCTTTTGTGTGTCCCTATTCACCTCTGTATCAAGTCAGGATCCAGTCTTCTTGGACATAAGACTAAATAGGCAAGAAATACCAAATTTAACAAGGGAGTAGATTCTGATTCAGCTTGATTAATGAAGAGCTGAATTATCTTGGGCAACTTATAGAAAAAAAATAATTTCCAAACTTCCTGATGTGACTGCAAGTGAAGTATTTGAGCAAGTCTGATAAACAGAATCAGGATGACTCTTTTTCCTTCAGTGGAACAATGCTGGTAGGATGTTACATTGTCTGATAACTTATTTTTCATCACCAAGCAAGCAAAATTGCCTTTCAGAACAGGTGTGGATGGCAGAGATGTTGCTTATCCTATTCTGTTCCTTTTCTATTATTCACTCTTCATCTTGGATATCAGACAATACTTACAAATACACAAGCACGTCAGCTCTCTGTTGGCCTGTCTGCCTTGTGAAAGAAATCACAATAAAAGGAACAATAAATTAGTTAAATGAAAGCCTTACTTTGCTTCTCTTGAGTTGGGATGAAGCTTTGCATTAGCATTTAAAAGGGATAAGGAAAAGATTGTGTTAAAAGACCAAGCTGACTGAGAAAATCCATTAATCTTCACTTTCAATGGACTGCAATTCCAACACCCTATTTTTACCAGGTGTAAGTTATATTTTGTGTTATGAAAGCATAACAAAATTCTGACTAAATTTCTGTGCTGATAAAAGATTCTTACAAACTAAAAATAAATTTTAGTAAACTTTTAGTCTCATAACTGACTCAGAGA
>VYZU01090515.1:4003-53298 GCA_013401355.1 Ceyx cyanopectus | reverse complement strand
CACATTTTTTGCCATGTTTTAAAAGTAGTGAAAACTGATGTGCAACTACCTATATTCTACATAGGCTTTGAAAGAAACAATTATTTCTTCTTAGATGTAAGAACAGCAGTTACCAAAAAATGGCACACAGAAAATGTTTTAAAATATTTTAAAAGTTATTATAAAGCTCTGTGATTTTGAGTCTTTTCCATTGAATAAGTATAGGTGTTTAGTGACTAAGGATGAAATGTAAAAACAGACACTCTGAGATGTAACAAATATTGGTCCCAAAAGCTACAGAAGATACTACCTACTTGGAACAGATCACAGCCCTTCTGAAGTCAAAGATAATTCAGTAAATATTTGTCACTGGACACCAAGAGACTCTACCCTCCAGCATTCCCCTTCTCTCTGCAGGCTGAAGGAGAAAGCAGGGTGTTACAAATTACAGTCAATGAGTAAAAAAAAAAAAGCATCACTATGCAGGTATCTATTTAGTATTCAAGTTAATTTACCAGTTTGGAAGGCACTGGTGCAATCTGGAACGTATCATCTAAGTGTGACACACACACACACACACACTAAATGTTGGCATCTATTTATTAGCTTGCCCTGCTCACCTGACTGAATTGAGAGTTACAGAAGGTGAAATTCCATGGCACAGTGTTTTTGAAGACCACTTGCTTTCTTTATAGCTGATTTCATGCTTGGCTACCTTATCTCCATTGGCAGAATTCCTGCTTGTCCTCCACACAGGGACTTTTTGATACAAGGTCTTGTCTGACCTCCATCCCTGAATTATAAATATATGTTCATAATGTACACATGTGAACTCAGAATCAAAGCTACATATTAGAGCCACAGACAGGGAGAAAACTCATGATTTATATGCCCAAAATATCTGTGTGGTGACTGTAAAGGACTGTTGTGCTTAATTAGAAGTGAAGGATTACATTCTGGAACTGGAGCTAGAAGTCAATACCAGAAGCCTTAGGCTTTGGTACCTTATAAGCAATGTTCAACTCAGTGTTTCCCCCAAATTAAACTTGTACAGAGAATGATTATGACCTATTATGGCTAAAATATCTCTTTGAAATATAAGATTCTATCTCTTTTTTTTTTTTTCATTTCCTCTTAGTGATCTTGTTACTGGTACTATCAGCTCCAACCAGCTATACCCATTGCTAAGACAAAACCTCTACCCTAATCTTCCTCTGACTCTCTCATGTGAAATATAGACTATTGTGTAATCTACTGATTATTTTTTACCATATATATTTACCACAAGTTGGCAGATCACCAACAGTTACTCCCTAAGAAATCTTGGAAGTGCTAGGAGTCACAATGCTGAGCAACCTTCTGCTCTTGGGCAATATCAAAAGAACAGTTTGTATATATCTATTAAAAAAAAAAGGAGTTTATGTCAATGAATTGTGCCATATATGTCAAGCTAGAACGCTGAAGCCCTTATTCCATTCTAGAATTTATTTTCAGAGAAGAGAAATATGAAAATGAGAATAAATTATCATTCTTATTTTTTCAGATGTTGGAAGGATATTTAAAGTATACTCAAAAATCCTTTTGTAACCTGAAACAAAACTATGCCCCCTTTCCACAGGAATTACTTTTATTAAACTAAATACTGGAACTGAACTCTAGGACCCTGATTGAATCAGGGAAGTTACATCAAGTGAGGCAGAAACAACACAATAGGGAATCAGACCCCTGACTGTATGAAAATTTACTAGACAGCCCATCTGTTACTTCTTTTTCTACACTGTGAAACTTAGGAATGGAATACGAATGCAATAAGCATGAANCTCACTGCATCTGACTTAAAAAAAAACCAAACAGTTTCCTGGTAAATAAATATTTTTACCTTACTAGTAACACTGTGTATTTCCCAGTTTGATTTGTAACATTCTGTTGTAAATTACACTGGTTTCATAAAACAGGCATGACTTTCTATAAGCCTTTCTATAACATTTATTAGTCTTTTAATGTTAGGCCCGAACACTGAGTCTGACGTGACCAAATACTTTTTCATCTCAATCTTCCTGGGTGAGAGATTTTCACCCATACCAACTCAAACTCTCCTTATCTTCACAGCGAAGAAGACTCTATTTGAAAAAGCCTCCTCACATTTTTTGCCATGTTTTAAAAGTAGTGAAAACTGATGTGCAACTACCTATATTCTACATAGGCTTTGAAAGAAACAATTATTTCTTCTTAGATGTAAGAACAGCAGTTACCAAAAAATGGCACACAGAAAATGTTTTAAAATATTTTAAAAGTTATTATAAAGCTCTGTGATTTTGAGTCTTTTCCATTGAATAAGTATAGGTGTTTAGTGACTAAGGATGAAATGTAAAAACAGACACTCTGAGATGTAACAAATATTGGTCCCAAAAGCTACAGAAGATACTACCTACTTGGAACAGATCACAGCCCTTCTGAAGTCAAAGATAATTCAGTAAATATTTGTCACTGGACACCAAGAGACTCTACCCTCCAGCATTCCCCTTCTCTCTGCAGGCTGAAGGAGAAAGCAGGGTGTTACAAATTACAGTCAATGAGTAAAAAAAAAAAAGCATCACTATGCAGGTATCTATTTAGTATTCAAGTTAATTTACCAGTTTGGAAGGCACTGGTGCAATCTGGAACGTATCATCTAAGTGTGACACACACACACACACACACACTAAATGTTGGCATCTATTTATTAGCTTGCCCTGCTCACCTGACTGAATTGAGAGTTACAGAAGGTGAAATTCCATGGCACAGTGTTTTTGAAGACCACTTGCTTTCTTTATAGCTGATTTCATGCTTGGCTACCTTATCTCCATTGGCAGAATTCCTGCTTGTCCTCCACACAGGGACTTTTTGATACAAGGTCTTGTCTGACCTCCATCCCTGAATTATAAATATATGTTCATAATGTACACATGTGAACTCAGAATCAAAGCTACATATTAGAGCCACAGACAGGGAGAAAACTCATGATTTATATGCCCAAAATATCTGTGTGGTGACTGTAAAGGACTGTTGTGCTTAATTAGNCATTGCTAAGACAAAACCTCTACCCTAATCTTCCTCTGACTCTCTCATGTGAAATATAGACTATTGTGTAATCTACTGATTATTTTTTACCATATATATTTACCACAAGTTGGCAGATCACCAACAGTTACTCCCTAAGAAATCTTGGAAGTGCTAGGAGTCACAATGCTGAGCAACCTTCTGCTCTTGGGCAATATCAAAAGAACAGTTTGTATATATCTATTAAAAAAAAAAGGAGTTTATGTCAATGAATTGTGCCATATATGTCAAGCTAGAACGCTGAAGCCCTTATTCCATTCTAGAATTTATTTTCAGAGAAGAGAAATATGAAAATGAGAATAAATTATCATTCTTATTTTTTCAGATGTTGGAAGGATATTTAAAGTATACTCAAAAATCCTTTTGTAACCTGAAACAAAACTATGCCCCCTTTCCACAGGAATTACTTTTATTAAACTAAATACTGGAACTGAACTCTAGGACCCTGATTGAATCAGGGAAGTTACATCAAGTGAGGCAGAAACAACACAATAGGGAATCAGACCCCTGACTGTATGAAAATTTACTAGACAGCCCATCTGTTACTTCTTTTTCTACACTGTGAAACTTAGGAATGGAATACGAATGCAATAAGCATGAAATAAAGCTCTTCTATTTACAATTTATGTGATGCATTTTTTAGTGGAAGGAAAAAATATGGAGTGAATTTAAGAGTTTCCAGTAGTCCTGGTTCTCTGCCCATTCTGTATGTCCTATATATGAAAATGTGAAGGTGTAGCCTGTATCCTTTTAAATGGTCACAGGCAGGAGCTGCTTAGACTTCACACACCAGGATTATTTCATTTACTGTGGTGTTTTTTATGACACTTTCTCTAAGCCCTCGATTTGTGCTTACAGTGGTCAATAAACCAACCAACCAACCTCCCATTTTTTTTCAGTGTCTCTGTTGTCAATATAACTAAAGTTTCAGTAAAAGCTTCTTTTATCACCTGTTAGCTTGTTTACATATAATAGGCACTGCTGAGTAGTACATGTGGTTAATAATTATCTTTTACATATTGATATTAGTACCTGAAGTGGGAACATCTCATTTCCTGAATACGATTACCATTTTGAAATCTTATGCACAGGGGAAAAAAAACCAATTCTATAAATTAAACAAGAAGTTCTGAGAACTTATATCCCCCAGTTCATATCCAGATACTAATGCATCTCATTTACTTTGTTGCTATTCCCTGGAGTTATCTGTGTCATACAGACCAGTCTTGCATGTCATGTTAACTATCTACTGAAAAAAAAGCTAGAAGTGTACTTGTAACAGTGCCCTAAGCTAGCATACAAGGTAGGTAGAAGAACATAAAAAATTCATCACTGTTACATTTCAAGTTGCTGGGGTATTTTAATTCCAATAGGACAGAACCCATGTCAGCTAAAGATGGAGCTATAATTAAACTGATATGGCATTCACAATTGCCTTGAAACCCGCTGTAGTTGTCATATGTTTCTTTTCCCCATCTTTAAACTATATGGAAATCAATTATCTCAACAAACCAGCTGTAAGGACTGTATGCCAACCACTTACACTTGAAGTGAATAAATTATTTGAAATTCATTATTGATGTGAACAACTCTCCAAGATTTAAAGCACCAGTCCATTTTCTGTGCTGAGATTCACATGGAATTTTAACAAGTCCAGCACTATCCTCCATCATAAATTCGTATAGCAAACTGTTATGCAAATAGCTAGAGTTCAGGGATTGGCAAGCCGTGCACAGAAAATTATGCTTCAGATGACAAAGTGCCAGTGAGTTAATGGTTCTTTACATTTAGTGACAAATTTGTTCCTGATTTACCCCAGAGTGACAGACACAGGGTAAAAGGGGGACATTGGAGACTGAAAATACCATTTGTGTGTCAAGGATGTTAGCAACCTGGAGTGGTGATAGGCACTGGTGTCTACAGGATATGAAATTGAGTTGATGTGATGTCATTTTGGCTCTACTGTAACCTGGTTATCTCTTGCCAAGACTTCATGTATGATTAGTCAGCTTGGAGAGGACAGCAAGCCTTATCAGGCACACTTCCTGACATTCCTGTCAACTTAAGAGATGTGGGTAAGGAATTTAAGATGAGGTGTCACATCTTCATATCAAATCCCATTGAGTCACCACCAACAAGTTTGAAGACTCCTTCTAAAAATATTAATGAAAAGGAAAAATGAAGTTTGGGCTGAATTTGACCTTGTAATGCATTTTGCATGCTACATCCCTCTGAATTAGTGTCCCTAATATTAATACCTTTCCTTTGTATGCACAGGAAATAATTGTTATGCAGACTGTGGAAAAATAATATTCATTAATACTAATGCAAAGGCATGTTCTGAGCTAGCTGACTTCTAGTCTGCAGAATAAGACAACCTTTTTTANAGGAAATAATTGTTATGCAGACTGTGGAAAAATAATATTCATTAATACTAATGCAAAGGCATGTTCTGAGTTAGCTGACTTCTAGTCTGCAGAATAAGGCAACCTTTTATATATCTGAGCAATTTTAACAGAAACTCCTTGTGTAAAAAGCTTGCAATCCCATATATTTAACAAGGACTATATTTGGAATGGTTAATAGACAGATGAAAATACTAAGCATAACAATATTTTTTCATGTCTTCAAAGGAAAAGCTTGTACAATGTAATATTCACACCGTATACAGGCTCTTTTAAGTTTCTTTTCAAAAGCAAGTTAGCAGCATGCTATTTTTATGCCATTACATTTGTCCAACTGCACAATTTGTGTTAATAAAAAGCAGTTGCATTCTCTTTATTGCAGTAGGGCTCAAAGTTAAAATTCTCTGCTTAGCCAAAAAAGATTCCTTATATGCTTCAGACCAAAACACTGCATAAACAAGGCACACTAAAGGGTCTGTCTATAGACTCTCATCTGGAAGAGTGAACATGCATAAGTACCCAGTTCTTTAGCCATTGCCAATTTATTCTTCCAAGTATTTCAGGGCCTGGTAACCTCCAAAGAGCCTTCTCAGACAGCATACAACTGCTTCACAGTCCTTAAAGAGTAGCTTACACAGTTCCAAATCCTGACACACTAAGGTACCTATTCCTTCCATAACAGTTTTTACAGCTCATACCCAAACCCATATCTGCACTGAATGAGCAGCCCCAGGAAAAATAATTCTAGATGGCACAAAGATTCATGACTCCTTCATATGGAGATGATTCTGGTGCTTGTGATGCAGGTTCCAGACAATATGTAGACTGTGTAAGCACATCCAAGAATAGATAGAGAAGACTGTAACCAGCTCAAAGAGTGTCATTAAAAGGAACAAAAAGCTATAATTACATGGTAACACTTGCTTTTTCCATTACCAAGCAGAGCAGCAATAAACCTCTTGTTACACCTTGTCTTATTTTGTTGGGTTTTTTTTGTTTTTTCCACAAACAATCACTATTTGGTTGAATGGTCCTACAAGGGCTTTTTGCTCTTCCAGAAACATTTTGTGATGTCTGAGGGTAAATCCACTGAATTTTTGCTTTCAGATTTAAATGCATTGCTTGTCTAATCTTAATATGACACGAACAGGAAGAACCAGTGGGAACACTGAACAGAACAAAAGCCTTAGACCTTTAATGCAGCCACTTTTCTTGTGACAATAAAATGCTAAATCAAGAGCATGTCACCTATATGCTCAGCAAACTAAGCCCATGCACTTCAGGATTCATGTCCTGTCCTTGCCTTGAAGAGCTGTCCCTCCAAAAAATAAATTGTAAGTTGTAGATCTTTTTGTGCACAACAAGTACAAAGCTATACAGCCTCTTCTTTACCAAACTCTCATGATTATTTCAAAGCAGACAAAGACAAATATAAAACAAAAAATTCTTTAACACATCAGTTATCTCAGACTGAGTTACAGAACCTTCAGTGATTCAAAGAGAAGACATTAACTGCTAGTGTACAACCTTCAATCTGCAACTATGTAAAACTTTATCTCATTGACTCTAAAAATTATGAATCATCTTCTGAAAGTCTTCTCCTCTGGAACAATAATTTAATTGTGCAGCTCTCCCAGTCTATAAGGGAGTATGAGAAGAGAGCAATCAATTAATGCTTTAGACTAGAGCACTGTTTCTGCATTCTTCAAGCTTAATAGATCCAAAAATACCACTAGACTGCTCATACTTGGATCTGACAGCTGAGTTTATTTTAGCTGAACCAATGTGCTTCCTCTACCTTTTTAGATATTGGATATTTATATGCTAATATTATCCTTGAAAGACCCACTCACCTACAACCTACTTCTACAGCTCCTTGTCACCTATGACATCAGCATTTCTGTCAAGGAAATGGATGTGCACAAGACCTCTAACTGCCAATGCCTTGCAAGACTGAGAAGTAAGTATCTTCAATTGTCTTACCAGTAGGACTCCAAGCATACTTACGTTATCTACAGTTGTCAAGGGACCCTATCCCACACAGATCTCAAAACCAGCCACCTTAATATTAACTTAGAGATTAGAAGAAGGGCCTTATACAAAGACAGGTGAAAAGCAAGCAATCTGGAAGAAGAATGGAAACAAATGGATTATTTATGGAGATGGGGTTGAAGAAACTGAAAAGGAATTCTAAAGTATGTACATAGCATCTATTTGTGCCAGGGACACATATTGGAATATGACTTTCTAAACAGTCACCTTTCCCCTTACCTGAATTATTTTAATCATCAATTACCCCTTTTCAAAATGGGTGATGGTGACACACTTCTTTATCTAAGCAGAAAAATAAGTTATTATACATTTTATAGTCATAAGCTGCCCTGCAAATCCCTGTAATTAAATAGAGGGCTTTTCAGCCTCCAAAGGCTTTGTCATTTTGGCTCCTGTTCTTTTCTCTGGCAATGGTAAGCCAGAGTTCTGGCAAAAGAACATTTGTTTTNAATATTCATTAATACTAATGCAAAGGCATGTTCTGAGTTAGCTGACTTCTAGTCTGCAGAATAAGGCAACCTTTTATATATCTGAGCAATTTTAACAGAAACTCCTTGTGTAAAAAGCTTGCAATCCCATATATTTAACAAGGACTATATTTGGAATGGTTAATAGACAGATGAAAATACTAAGCATAACAATATTTTTTCATGTCTTCAAAGGAAAAGCTTGTACAATGTAATATTCACACCGTATACAGGCTCTTTTAAGTTTCTTTTCAAAAGCAAGTTAGCAGCATGCTATTTTTATGCCATTACATTTGTCCAACTGCACAATTTGTGTTAATAAAAAGCAGTTGCATTCTCTTTATTGCAGTAGGGCTCAAAGTTAAAATTCTCTGCTTAGCCAAAAAAGATTCCTTATATGCTTCAGACCAAAACACTGCATAAACAAGGCACACTAAAGGGTCTGTCTATAGACTCTCATCTGGAAGAGTGAACATGCATAAGTACCCAGTTCTTTAGCCATTGCCAATTTATTCTTCCAAGTATTTCAGGGCCTGGTAACCTCCAAAGAGCCTTCTCAGACAGCATACAACTGCTTCACAGTCCTTAAAGAGTAGCTTACACAGTTCCANAGGATTTGTTTAGTCTTCACATTTATCTTTATTAATTGGATTTATTCTGATGCAAACATGGAGAGTGATTCAGGAACACAGATTTAGATAATGAAATTTGAAACAAATGGTTATAAATTTTACATAATGACTTAGTGCCCAGATTTTACACATTCCCTTGTAGCCTGCTTGATTGCTGCTTGTGAGGTTTGTTCTTCAACTCTCAACAAATGCCTTCCCAAATCATCACAGCAAAGAGAAGAATATCACCTGCCTGGTGAAGAGATGATGAGACAGTCTCTGGAAGCTTGCTACTGCTCCCCTCACAAACACCAGCCTCCACACACAGAGATGTTTGCCATGCCCAGGAGAAAAGGCCATGCCAGGTGTGCTACAGAAAATGCAGGCACAAGCCACCTTGACCTCTGCTCTTCCTCCAAGGCAATGCCAAAAGTAAGAACTAACATGAGCAAAAGCTGTGCCAGCAGTAAGCTCAGCACTTTGAGGTCTGTCCTGACACAGTGTCTAGAAAAAGGGCCCCATAGGTGTGTGACATGTTCAGCATCCCCTTGGAGCTAGTGAAGAGAAGCAGGCATTGCTGCTCTCATAATGCCTTATGCCAAAGCACATGTTCAACATCACACTGAAAGTGCTGCAAAGTGCACTGCGGGGGGAGCAGAAGAAATATTGCTTGATATTGAGAAGTCTGGTGGCAAGTCACAGGTAAAAGTCAATGTAAATAAATCCAAAGTAAGACATGATAGAGGCTTTGGAGTTGTAGCAGTTCTGTGAAAACATAAAAATCAATATTTACTAACAACAAGGAAATAATAGTACTAGGAATTGTTAGGAAGGAATAGAATGCACTACAGAAACTAACATGGTGTAGTGGGGTTTTCCTCACCAAAACTGATCTTTGGCACTTACTGCCACTGCCCTTCTGCAAGGCTCAAACATCTACATGGAGTAAAAACACCACAGGATCAATGAATGCAAGAAAGATCCATCACAAACCAGTGAACTCACACACAGCTCTTGATTTAGAAGGTCCTGGAGCTGTGAGGGTGATCCAACACTAGAACAGGTTGCCCAGAGTGGTTATGGGAGACCCTCTGGTTCAAACTGGTGCTGCTTTTGCATGATATTTTAAGTGCCTACATCTCTGCAGTGCCTACACAGGGAGCCAGGGGTGAGCATCTCAGGTATAGAAATCTGCAGGGTAGACTCAGAAGTTAAGTCACAGTAATCCCAGCCCTACATTATATTGGGTTTTGTTCTCAAGCTACCCAATCTATCAGAAGGTAAAAGAGAATAAGAACAACAGCAATAAAAGCTGAATCCTCTAGAAATCAGCTGCAATATATCAGGCCAGATAAGTCAGTAGGCTACTCTCATTAGCAGGTAATGAAATAGTGGAAGGGAACATGTCTGTCAAAGTCACATGAAGTCAGATTGGCTTTGCAGAGAGCACAGCCTGCAGCTTGGGCTGGCATGTTTATTAACTGAGTCTATCAGTCTGCTTACAGTAGCTGTCCCTGTCTCCACAGCCAGGAGCTGTGGTACTGGGGGGATTGTATTGAGCAGAGTTCAGGACAAAGGAGGGAGAAAAGTGAAACAGGAGAAGAGCACGGAGATGAAAGACACCCAGGAAAGCCCAGCATTAATGGCCAGGCAGTTATGTTGTGATCAGCTAATGCACAGAGATCAGCATGCAAGGTATTTGCAGGGAAAAAAAAAAAAAAAAAAGGACCTCAGGGTCCTGGCCAGATCTTATTATGCTGTTATCCATTCCTGACTCCTGATTTTCTTGAACAAGGTCTTTCAAGGGTGTTTGCACCAAATCCATCCCCTCTGGAAACGTTGTTGTCATGTGTGTGTCCAGTAAAACACACTGGTTTTTCTTAAACACAGTCTAGTTCTGCTATTTTTGCTGGGCCCTTGACAATATGTCATCTTTAAAATGTCACTGCATTAACCTTTCAGTACGTTTGGGGTGCCAGTGTCAACTGCAGGTGCCTCCAGAAGGATGTGCATTTGATTGGCAAAGACAGGATGACTGACAGCAGGCTAGTGTTCTGTCAAAGCTCAAGCCTATCATTGCGTGGCAAAGNGAAAGCAAAAATTCAGTGTCATTAAAAGGAACAAAAAGCTATAATTACATGGTAACACTTGCTTTTTCCATTACCAAGCAGAGCAGCAATAAACCTCTTGTTACACCTTGTCTTATTTTGTTGGGTTTTTTTTGTTTTTTCCACAAACAATCACTATTTGGTTGAATGGTCCTACAAGGGCTTTTTGCTCTTCCAGAAACATTTTGTGATGTCTGAGGGTAAATCCACTGAATTTTTGCTTTCAGATTTAAATGCATTGCTTGGTAATGGAAAAAGCAAGTGTNGTCTGTCCTGACACAGTGTCTAGAAAAAGGGCCCCATAGGTGTGTGACATGTTCAGCATCCCCTTGGAGCTAGTGAAGAGAAGCAGGCATTGCTGCTCTCATAATGCCTTATGCCAAAGCACATGTTCAACATCACACTGAAAGTGCTGCAAAGTGCACTGCGGGGGGAGCAGAAGAAATATTGCTTGATATTGAGAAGTCTGGTGGCAAGTCACAGGTAAAAGTCAATGTAAATAAATCCAAAGTAAGACATGATAGAGGCTTTGGAGTTGTAGCAGTTCTGTGAAAACATAAAAATCAATATTTACTAACAACAAGGAAATAATAGTACTAGGAATTGTTAGGAAGGAATAGAATGCACTACAGAAACTAACATGGTGTAGTGGGGTTTTCCTCACCAAAACTGATCTTTGGCACTTACTGCCACTGCCCTTCTGCAAGGCTCAAACATCTACATGGAGTAAAAACACCACAGGATCAATGAATGCAAGAAAGATCCATCACAAACCAGTGAACTCACACACAGCTCTTGATTTAGAAGGTCCTGGAGCTGTGAGGGTGATCCAACACTAGAACAGGTTGCCCAGAGTGGTTATGGGAGACCCTCTGGTTCAAACTGGTGCTGCTTTTGCATGATATTTTAAGTGCCTACATCTCTGCAGTGCCTACACAGGGAGCCAGGGGTGAGCATCTCAGGTATAGAAATCTGCAGGGTAGACTCAGAAGTTAAGTCACAGTAATCCCAGCCCTACATTATATTGGGTTTTGTTCTCAAGCTACCCAATCTATCAGAAGGTAAAAGAGAATAAGAACAACAGCAATAAAAGCTGAATCCTCTAGAAATCAGCTGCAATATATCAGGCCAGATAAGTCAGTAGGCTACTCTCATTAGCAGGTAATGAAATAGTGGAAGGGAACATGTCTGTCAAAGTCACATGAAGTCAGATTGGCTTTGCAGAGAGCACAGCCTGCAGCTTGGGCTGGCATGTTTATTAACTGAGTCTATCAGTCTGCTTACAGTAGCTGTCCCTGTCTCCACAGCCAGGAGCTGTGGTACTGGGGGGATTGTATTGAGCAGAGTTCAGGACAAAGGAGGGAGAAAAGTGAAACAGGAGAAGAGCACGGAGATGAAAGACACCCAGGAAAGCCCAGCATTAATGGCCAGGCAGTTATGTTGTGATCAGCTAATGCACAGAGATCAGCATGCAAGGTATTTGCAGGGAAAAAAAAAAAAAAAAAAGGACCTCAGGGTCCTGGCCAGATCTTATTATGCTGTTATCCATTCCTGACTCCTGATTTTCTTGAACAAGGTCTTTCAAGGGTGTTTGCACCAAATCCATCCCCTCTGGAAACGTTGTTGTCATGTGTGTGTCCAGTAAAACACACTGGTTTTTCTTAAACACAGTCTAGTTCTGCTATTTTTGCTGGGCCCTTGACAATATGTCATCTTTAAAATGTCACTGCATTAACCTTTCAGTACGTTTGGGGTGCCAGTGTCAACTGCAGGTGCCTCCAGAAGGATGTGCATTTGATTGGCAAAGACAGGATGACTGACAGCAGGCTAGTGTTCTGTCAAAGCTCAAGCCTATCATTGCGTGGCAAAGCTCCTCTGCTCAATGCCACCCATCCCCAGTATCTATGCCATGTTGGTGCATTTCAAGCCATTGTCAGACAGCTAACGACTGGTAGTGGTGATGTACAATAAAAAACAAACCTACCAGTAATCAGTGACAGCAATGGCTAGAGTTAAGACAGTTGGAAAAAAAAAGGTATTTGAATTCTACCTGTATATTTATACATACATTCATCCTCTCAACTAGTCAATTCTTCCATAGAAAGCTGTAAGCTTTGAAGAATTAATATGTAAGGTCTGATTCTTCAGTCTTAGTTTTTTTCTATCTGGGAAATTAATGGGAGTTTTCCTAGATACCAGAACTGCAGATTAAGTCAAATTATCAGCACTGCTGATTTGGATACCTGCAAAGTTTTAAAATGTNTTTCAGATTTAAATGCATTGCTTGTCTAATCTTAATATGACACGAACAGGAAGAACCAGTGGGAACACTGAACAGAACAAAAGCCTTAGACCTTTAATGCAGCCACTTTTCTTGTGACAATAAAATGCTAAATCAAGAGCATGTCACCTATATGCTCAGCAAACTAAGCCCATGCACTTCAGGATTCATGTCCTGTCCTTGCCTTGAAGAGCTGTCCCTCCAAAAAATAAATTGTAAGTTGTAGATCTTTTTGTGCACAACAAGTACAAAGCTATACAGCCTCTTCTTTACCAAACTCTCATGATTATTTCAAAGCAGACAAATCCAAAGAATAAAAAAAAATTACCTTCTTCAAAAGCACTGTCTGCATAATGTCCAGAAATTAGCCTATGCTTCATTGCNTGCTTTTTAAGCTCACTATGGGTAGGTTTCCCTGACTATCATAAAGTTGAGTAGCCCAAAGCTCCCAGTCAGGCTGGCACCAGTAGAACAGGCTGGAGGGTTTGAAGCCATAGGAAGGCTGCCAGTAGCAACTGCTGGGGCATCCTGCAGAAAAAATTCTGGAAGTTAAACCCCAGGTAGAATACCTGTGCAATGCAATTCCACAGCCTCTGAGCTCCAAATAAAAAAGCATCCCCACCCCAAAGACAGCATGTGGGTAAATAGGCATTATTTGTGTTTTCTGGGTGGTGAGAACAATGAATGGGGTGTGGGTGTTGTAATATTACCCAGTTTATATACCCCTGTCTTCATCAATGGGCCACCTGCATCTTAAAGCATGAAAGGAAAATGCTTAGTTTTCCATGCTTAGGAAAAAATTATATTAGCTAAGATAAATCTGAAAGAGCTTTTTTAAGTAGTAATGTCCTTTCAGAGTTCCAATATCCAGTATCTCAATGTCAGAGGGAGGAAATTCCTTAATGTATTGTAAGAAGAAATATTAGTGACCTACTTCCACTCTTCTCTAAGCAGGCAAAAGTACTGAATGGATATTTGCACCCTTATGAAAGTGCAGCATATTAATGCAATTTAGGAAGCACCAGCACCCAAGATAGCACCTATCTTAGAATTAATAGGCTTTTCTGTTTCTAATTAGTAATGCTAATTAGCAACACGTATCAATAAAGCAGTGTGTGGTATAGCAGTGCACATTAGTAATATGTCTTCTGTACTCAGAAATAATATGGCTTGGAAAAGTGCTTTAACCTGCCTCTGAGATGTTCACAGAAGGCCAGGACTTTTGCCTCTACATCTTGCACTTTTTATCTCTGAACAAGCTTAATGCTTAGAGCTATTCCATGATACTTCAACAGGTTTTTTTTTTAGGATTTGGTTTTGATGTTAAATTCAAATTGATGTCAAAGTCAAATTGAAGTGACAGCAACATATCCTGTCTGCTCCATAATTCAGCACAGGGTCACAACATCCTCTTCACCCCAAATGGGTTATTACCTGATGTATTCCCTGCAGCACCAAGCCATAGATCCCAGAACTGGAACAAGATACCTGCTGGACTTACATGGCACAGCACCCAACCATGCAAATCCCTCAGCTTGCTGATGTTCAGTGCAGAGATAACAGGAATAATCTGTGTTTGTGCAGTACCAGGCTCTGGTTAATCCACCTTTTAACAAAGCTGATAAACAAATACTGCTGCAATTTAGTCAAGGAACACAGCATTAGATAAACAGCTGCTGTGTAGAGTCACCAAACTGTGTTACCTCAATCTTTGCTACAAAAAGGCAAAAAAGAAAAATCTCTCTTGGCATCATATGTTTAAAAGTTAACTTAAAAGTTCTCAAGCACTGCATTGCTGCCAATACCTTTCTACACTGTGTGTAAGATTACTGTAACCTGCTAAACATGATCAAATTGCTGGTCACACTGCCTTTCTCTCTCAAATCTAGCTTGTCAGTCTTACACTTCACTTTCTGCTTTAAAACTGAAGATATGCCTGAGAATAATTAAGAAAATGTTTAAAGGGGAGGATAATTATGAAAGTGATTTGTCTTTTAAAATTAACAATGTGCTCTTATCTATTGGCCTAAAAAATTATATGAAGTTTTTGGAACTATTCAAAGAAGTCATTATATCACCTTCTCAAGCGAGAGGGTTCATTTGCATTCACTGATCATCTCATTACACTTTGCCTGTAGCCTTTCCTGCAATTTTAGCTGGATATGCTATTCTCCTCCACTTACTCTCTTAATGCCTTGGGTGGCAGGCAATGGCATTAAAAAGTTACTGCTTCTCAGTTACATCTGACAGCCAGCGAAGCAGTGTTTCCCTTCTGAATATATGAACCCAGGATGAAAAATCTGTGGATTCCAGATTTTGTGCCTCATAGATCAATGCATTTTTAGGAGGATTTAGAAACATGCCAGCTTTTTAATTTAGTATGTGTGTCCATTTCCAGTGAGGTTTCTTCAACTTCTAACATTGTCTTGTTTTTTTTTACTTTAGAAAAAAACCTCTTTTGTGAAACTTTTTATGGGAACACACTGATTCCTGAAGAAAATATCAGGAAGCCTTACTTGAAGCAACAGTGAAATCCACTTATGTAGAACACTGATATTATCTGCTCAATCAGGAAAGTTCTACTGATTTAGAAAGGATGCAGTTTCTTCCCTGTCCTAGGGATTTCCACAGATGGAGGTTTTTACTCTGGTACAGAGTGAAACCAATATTTAAAATCTCATCTAATTCCTCAAAATGCATCTCTAGTTTTGTACATTTTTCTTACCTCTGGATGTCTTCTGCTCATGTTGTCTCCTGCCACTTGTCAGTCATGCTTGCTGCCTCCTTCCTTTCCCCAGCTTTCTGTTGACTTCCCATTGCATGCTTCCTGTCCAGAGACCCATCTTTTATGGTCTCCAAATAAAAGGTCATGTTTCCAATACTTGACAAAACTTTATCAAACAGCATTAAACAACATCAATTTCTGCTTTAAGTCATCCCCTGCAATCCATTATTCAGCTGTTTATGATCTATTTAATCTCACAGAACTGTTAGCAATAAACTCACAGCTGAGATTTTCCCATTTTAAGTTTAAATTAAAAAGTGTAAATCACAAAATACCCAGTTAAGTGCCATGCTGTAAATTAATACAAACTTTCACATGCTTGCTACCTCTCAATGAATGATGCACTGGATATTCTATAATACACACCTCTTTTTTTAGCTGTCTGACCCTCCCTGGATAACTCTAATCAACCAGTTCCAGTAAGGAGAGGAGCAGAGCATTCCTGAGAAGCAAGAGGTACAAGTGGAATATTGCAATGTAAACCTTTTGTATTTTTTGTCCATAGCTTTCTTTCTATAGGATGCACATCTACATTCTGAATTGTTTGTCTCTATCACACTTCAGAGTAAATCACATATGCATTTGACAACTCATTCACTGTAGGCTCATTGCCTATCACCCACCTCATGGCACACCTTTGTACAGTGACACTCCTTGATAATGTTGCAATATTGTCATTGGTGTTAAAAACTTTTGGTCTAATCATCTTTTCTCCATACCTCATCTTCTTCAGCCCTCTGCTTTCCTCTAAACAACCTGTATAGACTTGCTGTCCCAGGCATATACTGTGTTCCACTGCTCACCAGACCATCTCTAGTCTGCTGCTTTTGATTTCTCCTAATTCCTCCCTGCCTGTCAGCCCTCTCACTGACATCCACCCCTCCCTCATATCCCACTCTCACAGTTACTCTAAAGAAAGCAGTGGATGCTCTTAGCTGCAGTTACAATTCCCTCCACCAAGCTTTCCTATCCTATGTGGCAACTCAACCCTCGCCTCCTCCCATGGCCCCTTGGCGTTTGGCTCTCAGCTGCAGCTCAAGTTACTGCATATTTCCCATCAGGGAATTAAGCTCTTCAGAGGCAACCGCAATTTCACATGCAAAGTATTTTTCATGAATAGAGTGCTCTCTGTATATTTATGATCCTCAGCAGATAAGACTATAAATACCTGAAAGACTGGACAAACTTGTGCAACCATTTTTGGATTACATAGTCTACAGGATTAGACTTCTTGCAAGATTTCCAGAACTTCCTGGTTGGCTGAGTGGAAATATTTTAAAAATAACATCTGAAAGTATTTCAGTGTTTCTGTTTCCTCTATTGGTCAAAAACAGGAAATGCAGAAGCATGTGAATCTCAAGTTTTACTAAACTTTAGAAAAAAAAGGTTCATAGAGAGAGCACTTTAAAAAAAANCTTTAAAAAAAAAAAAAAAAAAAAAAAAAAAGGACCAGATTAGAAGCCAGTTTCTATTTTCACCTAAACCAGTTCATCCATGTGCTTTAACCATCCTTCACAAACAACACTGATCAGAGTATTTTGCATATTTGTAATGCCTGGTGGAGATAACAAGCAAAGAGCAGGCTGACTCCAAAATAGGCTTATGCTTCTTGTGTAACCTGGTGAGTGAACATCCTGACATGCAATTATTTGGTTTTTTTTCTCTCCAAAACATTTGTATACTCAGGTTTTAATTTATTTCTATTTACAGTTTTACCTAAGGACATTTCTTATCTGAGAAAAGAATTACCATCCAAAAGAGCTTTTTCCCTCTTTTAATAGCTGCTTGTTCAGTGCTAGTTACCTTATTGAATGTATAAACTTAGAATCATAGAATGTTAGGAAGGGACCTAGAAGATCATCTAGTCCAACCTCCCTGCCAGAGCAGGGGCACCTAGACCAAGTCACCCAGGAACAGATCCAGGGGGGTCTGGAATGTCTCCGGAGCAGGAGACTCCACAACCTCCCTGGGCAGCCCCTGCCAGGCTCTGGCACCCTCACTGGGAAGAACTTTTTCCTTGTGTTTCCCCTCAACCTCTTGTGCTCCAACTTGCTCCCATTGCCTCTTGTCCTGTCACTGGATGACACTGAGCAGAGTCTGGCTCCATCCTCCCTACACTCACCTTTAACATATTGATAGACACTGATGAGCTCCTCCCTCAGTCTCCTCTTCTCCAGGCTAAAGAGCCCCAGCTCTTTTTTTTAAGACTGTTTCTTCTCATGTGCATCACTGTACACTGATAACTAATTGACTAATCAATTACTGATACATTTTCTAAACAGAATAATATTCTAGTTCTAGAATCTAAAACTAATCATTTTGAAGATTTCCATCACACCCCCTTAGTTATCTCTGCCTAGGTTGAGACATCCCAATCTACTCCAAGTCTTAAATCATCCTCTCCTCTCCTCATATTTTTAATACCAACTTTCCTTTAGCATTTAATTGCTGAGACATTTGGTATCATGAACTCCTCCTGAAGCTCCCATGGTTTTTTTTTACATTTGTGAAAAACAAACCAACAACATGCTTTGCCACTTTAGTATTCACCTCTTTTCTAAATTATTTACAAATATGTAATAATCTCTGTGAGACTTCACTAGATTATTATTCTGTTTAGAAAATGTATCAGTCATTCCCACTCTTTGTTTCCTACCCTTTAATCATAAGAGGATAAAATTATTTTCCTACCTTTTATTTCATATCAGCTTAATTCCTTAAAAGATTCCGTTGAGGGACCTGTTAAAACTGGAAATCCAAAATTTACCAGCTGATCTCTAGGCACTTACTCAATGGCTCCTCCAAAGCATCTGAACAGATTTTTCAGAGGATGGCTTCCTGGCCACTTGTGCAGTGCATATATGGGTCCAGTTCTCACCTCGGGATGCTGCTCTGATACAGTTGAAAAAAACAGAATCAGACCATCTGTTCAAAATGCAGCAGAAGATACTTTCTATAGTGTTAAAGTAAATAGGTGTTGGTATTTCATATATAAGAATATGGAAATGTTAGCAACAGTGTTGTTTGTAAATTGCATTAATTGGATCATGAGGAGAAGTTCCCTCCCTGAGAAACAATAGCATTGAACAACACTTAGTGTTATTTACATGGTATTGAATGCAATTTCATCAGTTTATGAGGTCAGAGAGTTTTTTTTAAAACTTGTTAATCACCTGGATATAAGACAAACAAAAAGAGTGAACAAAAATGTACAGTATTTAAGTGATTAATAACATTTCTTTAAAGTACCTCAGAGCTTTAGGAAATGTCTTGAATATAGAAGTTCTCTGGGCAGAAACATCTGAATGAGAATTCAGAGGTTAATTAAACATATTTTTAAATGTTAAAAGCACCAGCAGGGTTTTGAATGAAATGTCTTTTCAACCATAGGCAATGCTTTTTGAAAAAAATATATAATAAATGCTCAGTCTTACATAATTGATGGCAGCAGCTAATATTGGTCTCATTATTATTGTCATTTAATTATAGTGCAATTCCCTCCAATATTTTTTCAATGTAATTTAACAAGTTATATGTCATCTGATAGTATCACAAAATGTGCCATTACACAAGAAATTGACAGCTATGCTGTTTTAAAAAACATTGGCTACCCCACAGCATAATTTATACAGGTGTACAATACAGCACTAATGCAAAATATATCTTTGCTAAATCACTGCAATAGAGTTAAGGAAAATGACTTATTCACTCACAACTCTATACTGCTATAATAGCTCAGGGAGAATGGACATCTGAATTTTATTTGTAATTAATGTTAAGATCAGAAGGGCCCTCTTCATCTCATTTAATTTCCAAGTAATGCCTGCCTGCAAATGCCTTCCAGAGTCCCTCATGTGTCACCTAACACCCTACTAATAAAGAAAGGGACAAATACTGATAGTAAGACCACTAAAGTGTACAAAAGCTTTGTGTTTACAGCCCAAACTCCATCCAGGGAAAAGGTTTCAGGTGACTTTAGAGGACTAAAGACTAAAGATCAAGTGTTCTTAGAAATCACAGAACATGTAAGAAACCATTTTTAGAAACACAAGTATTTCTGAGCCAGCCAGAGAGACAAGTAGGCAAATTAAATCTATACTTCCCAAATCAGCTGCAGACTGAGGCTGTGCAAGAAGGAGCTTTAGTGACAAGAATTTCATTTTGAGCCAGGAATCAAACATGGATATTTCAAAATTTATCACAAAGAACTACTTAAAAAACACTCAGGGTCACTCATAATATCCCATTTTGATGTTAATGTTTTATTTTGTGCTGTAATATATAATCTATTGTATTAGAGAAAATATACAAATGTGAAAATCATTTCAAATGAAAAATGAAACCTCAGTAATGTTGAAATGGGATTATTTTGACATTTACTCCTTGGTTTTCTTTCAAAAGAAAATTCAGGTGAAATCAAGTTCAGTGTTGTGCAATTTGTTTTCAGCACAACCATGACTTCTCAAAGACTTAGATCCTCAAAAATCTTTCCAGCCAATTTGCAACATGAATTGCTGTGCCTCTCAGATGTCTCCCTGCCCTGGATCCCTCTGGACAGCAGCAGCCCTCCCAGTGCTACCTGCCTGCTGAGCTCACTCTGCTTGGCTCAGCAATGTTCGTGCCTTTGAACCACCAACAAGGGCATTCAGAAAGCCTTCTTCTCCTAAGAGCAGCACTTCATGGCAACAGCATCCTTCTGCAAAAGTAAAATGTGATGAAAAATGCAAACTTGATCTTTTTAAGAAAAACTCAGAGGCTTTTTTATCATTCCCATGGCTTGGAACTTCAGGTAGCAACTTCATGTTCCCATGATTAGCAGGGAAAGGAAGTAGTGTCACACTAGCATTGCCACTAAAAATAACTGACACATGGGAAAATAAATAAAACACCACTTTGCCTGATATCTTTTAACGACGAGATGAATACTTGTTCACTAGGTGGTAAGCTGAAACACATCATATTTGATATGAGAACACTTAACTTCATGGGGACTGAGACAATAACAGTATACAATCATGTCTCTAGGGTCTCATTTGACTGTAATATTTAAATAACAATTCTATATCCCACTTGAACTTTAATGTGTTCTGCTCAGTGGGAAGGCAGCACAAACTTCAAAGTTCAGAAAGTGTATGCAAAAGCTGTGTTCTCACTTATAAACATCAGCTTTGACATCTGGCAAGGTCCCTGTTAAAATATGGGGCCATTGTAATTAGGAACAGCATTTGGTCCATAAGTGTTGGTCACAAAATTTTCACTACTCACATTTCTGTCAGTACTACAAATGTGCTTTTCTAGATATATAGAGGTATCAGGGGCCTGTTAATTTTGGCAATGCTGAGAAGTGTAAAAAAGCAGAGTGCACTGTGTACCTGGGGAAAAAGTTAAAAAAAAGGAGAAATATTTTAAGCATATACTTATACAAGGAGAGTTGTCTTTTATTCCCTTCTGTTAACCTTCCACAAACATTTGAATGAAAAGAAACTGTGTGAACACCAAATGAGGTAAGAGCACACAGTTGCACATACATTTGAGCTGGTTTATGTGAAATTTCCAAGTCAGAAAAAGAAGTGATTTAAGATCTCAGGTCTAGTCTTTATTTTCTGCCATTTATTTCTTAGTATCTTCCTTTTTTTACACTTGTAAAGATGAACACCCACCAGAGTGGGTGTTCAGCAAATTAGATTCCTGCCTGGCTTTGGATAAAACCTTAAACTGTTACATGTATTATCAACTTGAAAATGTTCTTTCCAACTTCAATTTTCTTCAGTTTTCTTAGCAGTGCATCCAATCTCAAACCTAGGCTCCCTTTCCTTCACAACTACACCCCCACCATACTTAGATTTCTGAACTACAGTTATCTGGATCCATTTATTACCACTTAGGAAGGATGGAGCAAAAAAAAAACCCAAAACCAACGTCTTCATCTCAATGCAAGACCCAGCACCATCATCGGAATCACCCTGGGCCAATGGAAAATCTGGTTATGAAAGACAAAAATGGGTAGTTTCAATTAAATAATAGACCTTTGAAAAACATTGCAACTAACATTTATTTATTACTAGAGAACAAACTTTAATGAACTAACACAATTGGTTGCTCAGATCATGAGGAATGATGAACTCAGAGACTTGAACTAGAATTAGATCTAGGATTTCTTGAAGTCAAAGGGGCTAAAAACTTGAGAAAGTTTGTCTTTCAAGCCAAAAGATTAATAAAGGCTAAGAGAATCATAGAATGTCTTAGGCTGGAAGGGACTTCCAGAGGTCATCAAGTCCAACCTCCTTACACAAGTAGGGACACCTCCACCTAGGTCAGGTTTCTGAGACCCTCATCATGCCTCACCTTGAATGACTCCAGAGATGGGGTCAAGGGAAGGAAAAAAAAACACCCCAAAAAACCAAAAAAGGCAAATTTGGGCAAATACTGGTTCATTCATCTAACCTCTGAAGTATACAGAGTTTTAGAACAGGTTTTGAAGTAACAAATAAAGACATGGAAGGGAAGGAAATATTTGATACAGTGCAGTAGGAAATATAAAAAAAAAAAAGAAGGGAGATCTAAGCAGACTAACTTAATAGCTTCCTTTGATAAGATAGATGATTTTCTAGACAAAGGAACTGGAGACAATCTCATCTATCTAGACCAGTAAAGTGTGTGGTATGGCGCCACATGGGGAATTATTTGTTAAAATGGAGAAGGTAGGGATTACTAGAGGAATTAAAAGATAGGTAAAAGACTGTCTTAAGGAAGGAGAGCAGAAAATAGTGTTGAAAGGAAAGGTATCAGGAGATAGTCCAGTTAGCAGTGAAATTCTTTGTAGATCAGTCTTGGGTCTGATATTATTTCAATTAAGACCATGACACAAATATTAGGAATGTGTTGATACTCCATAGGTTGGCACTATCAATACACAGCAGTATATCATGCAGAAAAAGGCTGGGTGACACTAAGGGTAGGTGTAATAAGCATGGAATGAGAAGCAGTATTTTGAAGATAATGAAGTTAGTCACTTATCCCCAAATGAAGGTAATGCATTTGGAAATTAATAACAAAAATTAGGAATCAGTTAGAAAAGACTAAGCTAGACAGGGACCTCAGGTTATTTGTCAGCCACAGCACAGATGAGAGTGACCAGTGAAATACTATAGTGAAACAGGGCACAAGAGGAATGCACTCGGAGGTGTAGTTTAGGTGAATAGAGGAGTACTAGCTCACTAGTCCACAAAATATGACCTATTACTTTGTAGTGAACATCTGTAGCCTTGCTTCTGAAAAAAAGTTCTGTAAACTTTAACAAAAAAGACACAGTGTGTGAGAATGACCCCAAAAGATCCCTCCGTAAAGTTAGTGGAACAAACCCCCTTTTGCCATGTTTTTAAAGATATCCTACAAAATCCTACATGGGGATAGAAGTAGCATCTCAGGTCCACAGGCTCTACAGATGATGAATACCTACTCCTTCCAGCTGTAACACCTGGCAATTCTAGGCCATGTGCTGCTATAGATTTTCAGTTGCTTTTTGATATGAGAAGTTCAACATAAAAACTGCTTAGTCTGCTGCATGTCAGTGTGTGAAAGCAGGTTTGGAAATGACTGAGTCTAGTGTTTACTTACATGGACAGTTTGCCATCTTAGGACAAGTACCCCGAATGTCTGTGTCACTCAGAGGGCAGGTGACCACTGAAATAAACTAGTCACATTTAAGTATATCACTTCCATTCAATCACTGTAGGCAGAAATCCTACAATCCAAATTTTTCCCTGCCATTGTCTTGGCAGTAATTTTTTTTTTTGCAATTTAAGAAATCATACAGAGATAATGAATAGGCTACAAAAATCCAAGGACTTAGGTTATCGTTTCCCTTGTTTTAAAGATAAGCCATTGCAAAGGAAAGGACAGGAGTGCAAAGAGAATTCTCAAGAGAAGTGAACCGAAATGACATCCTGTGGGGGGAAAACTAAAAAAAAAAGATGCCTTTTGGGTATGCCTTCAGTTAAACACTCCTTTTAGGTCATTTTGTTAGAATGCCAAACTTTACAGTAAAATAAAATTGGACAACGACAATTTGTCATCATTCAAGGAAACAAGCCAGGAAAGACAGGAGTTTCAATATCTATCCAAAGAGACAGCTGTAGTCAACGGATTTATTTATAATAATATTATTTGGTAGCAAAGAACTTACCATGGCTGAATACAAAAAAGTATTTTTTGATGAGTTAAAGAGATTAAGAAAAATCAGGCAGATTTTGACAGAGAATGGTGTGTAAATGAGAGGTGTTATCAGTCTGAATCTGGCAGCTCCATTTTTGTTATGGTGAAAAATATCAGTATTATTTACTAAGAAGATTAGGGCTGAATTGGAAGAGAGGCTGGTTGTTGTGTGGAGATTGAGATAAGATAAAGGATTTTACCTTCTATGCACAAGCCAAATGCAATACACACAGGACTGTTATCTCCAGCTCAGGCCTAGCAGAGGTATATTAAGATGTACATTGTAATTACCAGTGGCAGGAGTAGATTTCATAAAGACTATTTTAAACCCTAATAAAATGCTGGCCTTTAATTATACAGCTTTGAAATATTTTTCTTAGTTAATTGCAACAGAAAAAAAAACCAACCCACCTCATATTTGAAACTGATTCTTGCAGAGAAAGCACAAGCAGAGCAGGCAGGCTGCCTGAGCTGCACTTGTTTTGCTGTCTGGCTTCATTCTGTGATTTGAATCACAGAGACAACTGAGACTGCTAAACACCTTCCTCATTTTCCCCTTGTTATCCAGAAAGCAAGATTAGCAAGGATTGGGGAAGGTGGGGGCTGGAAGGGGGGGGAAGAATAAATCTCCTTTCCATGACATAATTAATTAATTCCAAAAATGAGCTGTGCACTCACATATCACTCATGGTTGTCAGTGGCTGTTCCAGCTTCCCAGTATGCAATGGTTTCTGTAGAGTCATCAGGGGCAATATTATTTTTACTACAGAGAAGTAACTGAAGGAGAAGAGGAAACCATATAAGTTGTATGTTTAGCACAAGGCCAGTTTAGGCCTGGTTCAGAGCTCACATAAGATAAGTGTCAGTAAGTGGAAATTAATCTGGTAAGGGTTTGGGTTTTTTTTTTGGTTTTTTTTTTTGGTTTTTTTTAAATAAATATATTTTTGACAACAAATTCCCTCTCTTCTTGGTTATTATTATACATCCCATAATTAGTGGCATAGCCCACAACAATCCTCTTTGGTTCTTAAGGTTGTACCGTTAAGAAGAAAGGACAGGGAGGAAGCTCAGCCTACCCAGGAATTGCCATGAGGCACTGCCACAGTGCATATCCCCTCTGTGCCTCTATTTCTGCTCCTGCTAGGAGAAATATTACTGCTCTGCTTCGGCATTTACAATAGGATCACTTCTTTCTTGACTCCTGACTATGGGGAACATGTCTATGTGTAAAAACCTTGCAAAAACAAGGTTTGGAGGAAGTGCAAAGTTATTTTGTGATTTCCATTTCCACAACAGCAGAAAGCCTACATCAAGTCCACTTCTCTGTTTCTATTTTATAATACATTCCAAGTGTATGTAAAATAACATATGTATGTGGTCGATAGCCCATCCTCTGGGCAGTTTATTACTCATGTTACTAAAGGCAAATAAATGCCCTTGGATTTCACAGTCCTGAAGAATATCTTTGGGTGTGTTTTAGTGTTACACTTCTGCTGGAAATTGTGAAGACTGCATTTACACAGCTGGATTTTCATGCCACAACTGCTATCAGCAGCTAATTAAATTACTACTGAGTCTCTACTGCTCAATGAGTTGCTTTTGGTAACACTGCTTCATCTTTGTTACTAGAAATACAACTTGTGCATCAATATAGTCAAAGTTCTGGTTTTACCCCAGAGTCAAACAAAATAGTTTGAGTTCTGGTCTTACCCCAGAGTCAGTGAAGCTCTTTTCCACCCTCCCTTTGGCTAGGCAGCAATGTTCTTAGCAATGAGGTTTTGAAAATCTGGCCCTGAATCAGTTTAGCAAGAATCAGATTTAAACAGAATTGGCAAATAATTCATTCAGCTTCATAAATGCCCAGAACAGATAAGGCTCAGATTCTGGGCTGCAAGAGGTCACTCAAATCAACAATGTAATGCTCTTTCCCTGAGCTTCCAGCTAGTTTATTCTGAAATAAAACTACAGTGTACTAATAGACTAGGATCCATTAGAATAATTCACAGTTCATTTTCTTGCTTATTCATTGGAAGCCAGGCAGCATAGAATATCCATTGCCTGTACAGAAAATACTATATTCTGCTGTAGAAGAGTCATCCATCCATAAACATAATGCTAAACAAAGAAATGATACAGTGTTTTTGTAAACTGGCTAAATTGCACTTTAATGTACTTTCTGGAAAATTACTATTTAGAAATAAATGCATTTGTTTGTTCTGTGATCAGAAGCAAATACCTACAGACATTTTACAATGTAGAATATGTTCAGCTTACCTTTAAAAGCAGAACTAAACCACAGCACTTCACATTAAAGTTATATACATAAGCAAGAAAATAAGGTGAAACCAAAGGGATTTTTTTATCTCCTAGATCTGTTTGCTTTTTTAAAACAAAACAGATAAAAATTACAGATTTTTTCAACCAAAAAGTAATACTTCCCAAACCAAGTTGTATAGTAGTTTTGGTGCTAAAAAGTCTCTTTTTTCCAGAGATCACTAGAGCATCTATTTAACTCTGAGTGTTAGAAGTGATGGAAATCAACATAATTTTCCTAGTATATTCCTGATGGGTAATCAACAAGAAAATTAAAAGCTTTGCAGTTCACTGAAAACCCCAAAACTGACCCAAAGTGATATTCCTTATCACTGAGGATCCCTCTTTTGTTACCTTCTCCACCTGAGAAACTGCAGCTGCAGTAAGGGCTTATACATCTGGTGGTTTGCAAAAGCACATTCTGTTGTTGGATCACCTGCAAGGAGCCTGGGTCTAATTCAAAGCTCAGAGAACTCACTGGGACCTCTTTCCTTTTAATTTCACTCAGCCTTTAACCAAGGATGCTGTCAAGAACTGTGCACTTTGCGTGGTACTGAGCACCCATTGCAGATTTTGTGGTGCTTGGAGCACTCAGTATTACATAAGATAAGGTCTTCAAAAGAAAGTTACTTTACTTCCCTTGAAAAAGAACTTTACTGTTAGTAACATAGATGATATGTCTATACAAGAATTACACTGTAAATTCTGAATAAAAAATATATAGTCAGATAATTTGTTTGAAGTAATTAAATCTTTTTAGTATGGTAAATACACTAAGAGTGATTAAAGCCATAATCCTCAGCATGGGAAGAAGATTTGGAAAAAAGAGGATGAATAATTGTATAGACCTAGAAGTACTTAAAACATAATTTAAGCTTACTTTATTCCTGTTTGGGAATTTCTTGCAGTTTTAACCTTAGCTGTGCAAGTCACTTAGTATGCTAAGGTTGTCTCCAAACTTCCCTGCCTATAAAAAAAAAAAAAAGAAAAAAAAGAAAAAGAAAGATATCTCAAAGGCCATAAGGCAGAAATCTTGTCTCTAACTTTGGTGGAGAGTGACAATGTTGATTGTGCCTCTGTGGACTCAATGTACTGTTTGGTTGTTGCAGAAAAACAGGATTCCTTACTGTTCCAGCTATGATTACATGCTCAGATACTATCTTGATGGCTTTAGGAGACATCCATGTGTGCAGTGGGGTGCGACTGGTTGACACAGAATGATTTTTTTTCCAATTTGTTCCATGGTGACAGTAATTCAGACAAGATGATGATTTTGCAGTCTAATGTAACCTTCTACCTGGCCCATAATTCCAAGATAATACAAAGGATATTTACAAGGACTTTTCTTCATATATATTGATGTATATTTACAACCTCAGTAAGTGAGACATAATTGCTCATATTAGCAGACTGCTAATATTAGCAGGTGCATAACATTATTTTACTCTATAAAAAAGATAAATCTCTGTCAAGTTGTTGTTGTTTTATGTATTTATGTGCAAATTAACCATGCTGCAAATTGCTGACTTGTTACATTTCATGTACATACATGTCATTTCTTCAGTACTGTCTTTTTTTCTATAAATGAGATGTGATCTTGGCATATGCTGAGGACCTCTGACATCTAGGTCTTTGCAGAGGGTGCTCAGAACAACCTTAATGACTCAAGATGTATCTAGCTTGTCTTTTTTTTTTTTTTTTGCACCAGAGAAAAATGTGTGTCTTGAAAGGACAGAATAGATCAAATAATTCTTCCTTTAAGTTACTGAATTACTTGCCACCATCCCCAGTTTTGGTAAACTGCAACAAGATTTCTGGTGAAAGCAACATCCCAAAGAACCATGAAATAAAAGAGATCTTTTCCTACTTCAATAGTTTTCATTGAATTGTAGAATCATAGAATGCCCTGGGCAGCCCCTTCCAGGCTCTGGCACCCTCACTGGGAAGAAGTTTTCCCTTGTGTTTCCCCTCAACCTCTTGTGCTCCAACTTGCTCCCATTGCCTCTTTGTCCTGTCACTGGATGACACTGAGAATAGTCTAAGTGGAATGATACAACTGCAGTTAGCCCTTCCAATTGTTTCCCTCAATTGATGGCTGTTACATCACATTTATCAGAATGACTCATCTCTAATCCAGACTTTTTAGGCTGTGAAGAGACCTTCAACCCCATTCTTTGGATACCTGAAGTCATATGATAAAGTTTGATCAGCACACTGAAAGCTTTTCACTTCATCTTCATTTTTCTGATGGCCTTACATAGATTTTAAATAAAAAACTTTTCTATCCCACACATGTAAAATATCTCAAGAAAGGAAAGTTATTTATCCAAGATTACCTTTTGCTAGATGTTGAATAGAAAGTACTGCTATTTTGTAAACATCCACTCAGCAATACCTCATGACCCCTCAGTAATGAAAACATCCATGAGATCTAATTTTATCCTAGCAGAGGGGAGATGGATACCCAGGGAAATAGTTATCCTTAGACTACATCCAGGTCACTATCCTGAAAGACAAAGTGCATGGAATACTGAGGAATCAAAGTGTTCAAAATATTCTGCTCACTTTCCAAACCTCTCTTTTTACATTCCAGCCCCAAAGTAGACAGACAGATATTTCTAATAGTAGTGACATCCTACTAGAACAGGCAGCAAATACTCCTTTTTCAAAGCAAGCAGCAGACAGCTATTTGAAGAGCTTGTATCAAAGTGAAAAGACTCAAGCAATCTTCTCCACCCAGAAAACCATTAATCTATCCTATCTGTTATGGCATAGAGGGTTTTTTTGCCTGTATCCAGAGCATCAGGAATAGGCAACAGCTGAGAAGTGCTCAGGAAGCACCTCACATGTGTTCTCCAAACAACATTCTGGCTGCCTTCCACATGTATGGAGAGCTCAGTCAAATCTCATTGGTTTTAGCTAACAGCTAACAAGAAATTTACTCACAATGTGAGGAATTCACATCAGCCGCCAAGTGAAGACAGCTAGGATTAACCAGATGTCCACCAACCCAAATAAATCCACTCATCAGGATTTTGCAGAGGGCATAGATGCTTTAATTTGCCCATTCAACAAACTGTGCCTTTATGGTATAACCAACTAGTTTCCACAGAGTAATTATATCAACAGTGATCTCTATTGTTGTGAACAACAGAAACACTTATTGAATAAATTACTGATTGTCATTTTGCAAACAAAACCTTGGGAGAGGTGTTCAGGAATCACCTTGCAGCTGAGGACAAAAGATCACTATTAAGATGTACTAAACCAGTGAGAGAGCAGGCTGCTGGCAACAGTTTATTTTACCTCAAGGCGTTTTGGACAACTCAGTGTTCTATTAAACACTGAGTATGAACCGTCAAAACAGATGCTGTCTGGCAGATATGTCTCACACTACTATCATGCCAGGTCTTACCTATTTAGTCAGCATCTTCTAGCAGACTGGGTTGTTTTGAGCTGGTAACCAGCTCCATTTTAAATAAGATGAAAGCCAAAGACTTAATCCACACATCAATTCCAGTAGAACCCTCTAATGCACATTGTGCTCTTATGCTATATTAATTACACCAAAATGAATCCTTCCATCTCACCTAAATATCTCAGCTATGCATTTCCAACCTTGTTCCATAACAAATGCTAGATCATTTTCCATCTGTAACCAAAGATCTTTAACTCAACTACATGAATTGAGAATTTATATTGTTACTTGATAATCTTAAACCGCACAGCAGAATAAAAAAAGCTCTGTAGATGTCTGTATTACCCCATCAATCATTTCAGTTGTCTCATCTTACCTACCTTGCTAACAAATGAGCTCTTATATTCTTCTATCACCACTTCCACTGCTACTAATTTTTCCATGATTATGAAGAATATCTTGCCAGGGTTAGGGCACATTTCACAAGCCCAATCTGTATTGAACTAAATTAGTCTGTCAACCCAGACAACTCACAGACTAACTAAACTGCACTTCAGAAAGCATTTATAGAATGGGAAATGTCTAGGTGGTGTTCATTTGGAATAAAGAGATGTTGAGGTATGTTGCTGCTGTACTAAAGTGCCAGGCTTCAGAAGAGCATTATTTCAGCAGGCAGTGAGAAGGTAGCCATCATCATCTTGCTGACTTGATGGGTACTGGGCTATGAAAGAGAAATTAGGTTCACTTGCTGTCATTTGAAAATATGCTCTCCCTAAGGCAGGTAGAGGCCATAAGTTATCTTTTTCCTTACTTTTTCTTGTGTGGCTGCCATGCTCCTACAAGTGCTGCTGTGACAGTCCCAAAGTCGACACAGCATCATCTTGATGAGCAGAAGATGAATCCCTGCAGAGTCCAGGAAGCTCTGTCTGTGTGTAATTACATTTGATGGGACTCCTGAGGGTGAGGTTTTGGCTTTGGATGTTCTGACATGGTACAGATGTAACCACCTCCAGCACGTTGCAGCTTTCAGGCCAGCAGGAGCAGGCTGCAGTGGTCTGAAATGTACTTGCTGAAAACTTCATGAAAAAGGACATGGTAGAAATGATCACCACTGGCACTGGTGACTGGGCAATGGTGTTTATGCCATCTTCAAGTTCAGCCAAAATCAAACCAACTGGTCTGTAGCCCTCTCTCCCCCGAAATAAGTCCAAATCCCTGTGTTGTTCTTGCAGTTCCTCATGATAGGAAATTTAACATTCAGAACAGTGATATACAAAAATAGATTTTATAGCATAACCTGAGGTAAAAAACCCTCTGTTCAGGCATTGTCTTTCATATGGAAGAAAATAACCCAGTGATAATTCTGATTAAATGATTACTTTATAATGATACTTTATATGTTGTTCTTGTTAATCTAACAACTTGTTTACAATAGGCACTTATAGGTAATACTATAAATACATAATGCTTCAAAAGTAACTGTATTTTTTCACCTAATGCAGAGAGGAATAGTGTACTGACAGAATGGTTAGTTATGGGTATTTTATTGGGCTACCATTTCATTAACTGGATGAGACTTGGCAACTTGGATTTAAGAGCTTGCACTTATTACAGTAACTATGGCACTCAAAAGAACAAAGTTCACTGTAAGATAAACAGAGACATCTCCTTAAATCTTGGCTCTCTTGCATATATTCATTTGTGCTCCAGCACATTTTTGTTGCTGGAGGTGTATCTTCTCTGATAATGGTGATAATAGGAGCCAGTTAGGACTAGCAAAGCTATTTTGCTTGATGTATTAGCACTTCCATTTTAGAATAATCCTACTAGCATGATTCTGTAGTATTTACAATTTTTATAAGTACCGATTATATTTTCAAAGTCAAAGTGGGATAAAATTAGTGCATTGTACCCCATTGTTGCTGCTTTCTATAGTAGTCAGCCATACATATTGAACAATACCATACGAATGTAATTTTGAGAGGTAAGAGCTTGATTCTTTAAAAAAAACCACTTACATGGGCAGTATGAGCTCTTGCTGAGGATCTTCACCATGTGAATATTGTGCAAACAGTCTAGTTAATAAAGAAAACCTGAGTTCCATGGATACACAGGGACATGTAGGTGGAGTTCTGGCAAATGAGCATTTTTTTCACTGCTGAAGTCCATTCAGCAGACAAGAAAACCATATCATACCATTTGCACACTCCATTTCTTCTCAGGGAATAATATCTGTATATCTAATCTGCAAATGTCAATAGGCAAGTACCTTTGGCCACTGGCAAGGAGTGGGATTTGGGAAGAGAAGTTTCTGTAAGGCTTGCAGGTCCATCTGGGGATGATGGATGACTTTCAGCAGAAAAGATTTTCTAACAAATGACATTCCAAATCAGAGTCTTACAAAGTACTCATTGCTAATGTCAATAATTCTCTCTTTGCCAGTTTAAATATTCTTCTGAGTCTCTCACACCCTCACTGGTACAGTGCACTGGCAAAATCAGCAAGCTAATGTCACCATTCCTAGTAGATAAATACATGTGTAAAGTGTCAGGCATAAGAAGGAGATTACAGAACGCGTATTTATAAGCACCACTTATGAATACAACACATGTAGCTCATGGAAATGTTGACATCATCTAAAGAGGAAAGCAAGACTTGCAACCACAATGGATTACTGGAAAGTAATCATTCCTTACAGCTGCCAGAGTCTGTCTCTGCCCTGGAGCTCCTGTTTTCCTGAGGAAAAATATATCACTAAATTAAGATAAACATAATGACTGTGAAAGTTCCACAAAAATGTGTGTGACATACACATAAGCCTTTTGCAGGCCAATGCATTTAATGGAGCCCTTCATTTTGTTCTTGCTTGAGAAGGATGGATGATTAAGTATGGGGAAGAGGGTGAGCAACACGGGTACAAACACAGCAGATTTCCAGCATGTGCACCACTGTGAAGTGGCGGGTGACCCAGTCAGGTTGTTGCACTGACACACAGAGGCTTTGGATGGGGTTACGATCCTACAGGGGTGGTGCTGCACCTAGCTCAAGGCAGAATATCCCTGACCCAGGCTGCTTATAGTCAAATAATTCAGTCGACACGCACAAGATGGAAACCAAAAATGATAAAATCAGAAAGATGTGTGCCTGCTCTCACTAGAGGTATCTACATACCTTCCTCACCTTCTCCCTTCTCATAGTACAAATAAAACCTTATGCACTGGCTGTTACCCTGGGGTGTTTTCACCAGTCATTACTGCAGCAGATGAGGCTGAAGAATGAGAGAGCCTCACAAATGAGTCCATTGGATGTTATTTGTGTTAAAAAGAAATGATGTCCATATAGGCTAATAAACAGGTAGAGGGTGCAGTCTGGTGACAGCTAGGAGGCAAGGCAGCTGCTTGGTAGAATGGAAGGTGAGAGAGGAGGAATGAACAGGACTCTGAGTACTTGGAGTAACAAACATGACTAGGACTGGGTTTCTGTGTGTATCAAAGAGAGAGGATGTACAATTAGGTGCAAGAAAGACCACAAAGAGAGAGATGCAAGAAAACACACAAAGGTTTAGATATCTCCTTGTTTTACTACCAAAAGAAATACAAGTTTGGCCACTACCTTGGAGGGTAAAATGGCAGGTTAATAGGTCTGAGTGATAATAACATTGGTCAGTGTAATCAAGAACAGGAGTCAAAGTAGAATCAGAGTACAGAACAGAAGCAGAAGAGCTCTGTTTTGCCATGATAAATCAAAGCTGAAGATAAAGTATCTTCATAAGAGATGACAGGCAGATAAGTTGAAATACAGCAATGATTGAAGGAAATATGTCAGGAATGGAAAAGTAAATTTGCAATTTTCTAGCATAAAAATATTTCCAATGGAGCTGTCTGCATTTTTTAACTCCAGGTTTTGGTTTATTTTTTTCCTTGAGGCAAAAAGACCATTTTTGCTTAAAGCTGTTAACATGATGAGATGCTTGTCATAGAGGGGAATGTAGAAAGTGAGAGGTCAGAGAGGACCAGTGCTCTGTGGGAAAGGGTAAAGGATGTAACCTTTGTAGGGATTAGGAGAGTTGATCCAGAGTTTGCTAAAGGCAGGAAAAAAAAAGCCAACCAGCTGTTTTGCTGCATGCCTTTGCAGCTGAGTCAGGCTCGAGCAATGAAGATCTGTGTGGGTGACTGGGCATGCAAGACAAATATCAGGAAAGGATGTGCATGGAAGTTGTGAGCATCACTGACACTCTGTTGTGTCTTCAGTATGCACATAGGAACCAGAAGACCAACATGGAAAGACTGAGGTTTGAGTCTGAATGCCTGGTGGAGAGAAAGAGCTGATGCAGCTGGGGGCAAGGAAGGCAAGTGAGATGAGAAGGGATGTAAAGTAACACCCAAAGGATGCAGTGATTAAGCAGGATGAAGTGAGAATCCATGAGACAACATGATGACCAGTTCATTCATTTGAAATGCTTTACTGGCTAACAGTGGAACAATACTTTCACAAAAAAAAATTGAGTACTTTGAGTCTGACTCACAATCAAAATTTTATTAAATGTCACAGGATGTTCAGACCAAGTGTTTGCATTTACTGTGCTTATTACAGATCAGGAGGAGATAAAAGATTACTCCTAGTACTTGCACACAAGCCATACTTCTCTTTGTAAGATACATGTTTACAGATGAGAACACAGGTGAGATGTTCTCATAAAAATGGAAGGGGCAGAACATAGCTGCTATGACAGCAACTTAACCCTTTTACCCTTTAACTTAAAGGCATCCTGAAAACACATTTTGACTCAAGTAATTTGACAGATGTAGGCAGAAACATTAAATGCCAAGAAAATTTGGGTTGATGCAAAGACATATCTTTAAGTTCACACCTATATTTAACCTTGTCTAAATACAGACCTCTGTGTTTAGTATTATCCATGAGTTTTCCAAAGGTTCCCAAACCTTTAATAAAATAATAAACATCAGTTTGCAGAAACAATCTCCTGCTTACACTGTAGCCAACACAATTTGGGTTTGGTTTGGGACATCTCACCTATAAAATGCTTTGTATCTCCTGCAGGATCCACTTCAAAAAACTGCAAATGAAAGCTTCGCCCTCACTAGTTTTTGGAAACTTCATGCAAACACCACTGTAATCTGCATACAAACTCTTCAGCATCATACTGCAGCAGTTATAGAAAACATCTTTTTATGCATCTCTTGACACACAGTCATAGATATATAGTCTAGACATACAGCCTTGACATCACTCTTTTTAAAAGCAATTGATTTGGAATCCCAAAGTACATTTTAAAAAGCAAAGGCAGGCAAAGACACAGCTTATCTGTCACTGAGTCAGACTTGACCTGTCTTTATGTTGCACTTCAAACTGGTGCAATGGCAGAACATCATGTTTCATGCTGTATTTTCAGCTGCAGCTATTTGAAGCTTCTCAGTGCAGCTAGCAACACTGCAGATGGAGAGGTCTGCAGTGTGCACGAGTGGCCAAACATGAGTGTGCCAAGTGCAACTCATGTGTGCAGTTTCTCATACTTAATCATCACATGTGATTGATTAATTTCCCTACAACNAGTGATAATAACATTGGTCAGTGTAATCAAGAACAGGAGTCAAAGTAGAATCAGAGTACAGAACAGAAGCAGAAGAGCTCTGTTTTGCCATGATAAATCAAAGCTGAAGATAAAGTATCTTCATAAGAGATGACAGGCAGATAAGTTGAAATACAGCAATGATTGAAGGAAATATGTCAGGAATGGAAAAGTAAATTTGCAATTTTCTAGCATAAAAATATTTCCAATGGAGCTGTCTGCATTTTTTAACTCCAGGTTTTGGTTTATTTTTTTCCTTGAGGCAAAAAGACCATTTTTGCTTAAAGCTGTTAACATGATGAGATGCTTGTCATAGAGGGGAATGTAGAAAGTGAGAGGTCAGAGAGGACCAGTGCTCTGTGGGAAAGGGTAAAGGATGTAACCTTTGTAGGGATTAGGAGAGTTGATCCAGAGTTTGCTAAAGGCAGGAAAAAAAAAGCCAACCAGCTGTTTTGCTGCATGCCTTTGCAGCTGAGTCAGGCTCGAGCAATGAAGATCTGTGTGGGTGACTGGGCATGCAAGACAAATATCAGGAAAGGATGTGCATGGAAGTTGTGAGCATCACTGACACTCTGTTGTGTCTTCAGTATGCACATAGGAACCAGAAGACCAACATGGAAAGACTGAGGTTTGAGTCTGAATGCCTGGTGGAGAGAAAGAGCTGATGCAGCTGGGGGCAAGGAAGGCAAGTGAGATGAGAAGGGATGTAAAGTAACACCCAAAGGATGCAGTGATTAAGCAGGATGAAGTGAGAATCCATGAGACAACATGATGACCAGTTCATTCATTTGAAATGCTTTACTGGCTAACAGTGGAACAATACTTTCACAAAAAAAAATTGAGTACTTTGAGTCTGACTCACAATCAAAATTTTATTAAATGTCACAGGATGTTCAGACCAAGTGTTTGCATTTACTGTGCTTATTACAGATCAGGAGGAGATAAAAGATTACTCCTAGTACTTGCACACAAGCCATACTTCTCTTTGTAAGATACATGTTTACAGATGAGAACACAGGTGAGATGTTCTCATAAAAATGGAAGGGGCAGAACATAGCTGCTATGACAGCAACTTAACCCTTTTACCCTTTAACTTAAAGGCATCCTGAAAACACATTTTGACTCAAGTAATTTGACAGATGTAGGCAGAAACATTAAATGCCAAGAAAATTTGGGTTGATGCAAAGACATATCTTTAAGTTCACACCTATATTTAACCTTGTCTAAATACAGACCTCTGTGTTTAGTATTATCCATGAGTTTTCCAAAGGTTCCCAAACCTTTAATAAAATAATAAACATCAGTTTGCAGAAACAATCTCCTGCTTACACTGTAGCCAACACAATTTGGGTTTGGTTTGGGACATCTCACCTATAAAATGCTTTGTATCTCCTGCAGGATCCACTTCAAAAAACTGCAAATGAAAGCTTCGCCCTCACTAGTTTTTGGAAACTTCATGCAAACACCACTGTAATCTGCATACAAACTCTTCAGCATCATACTGCAGCAGTTATAGAAAACATCTTTTTATGCATCTCTTGACACACAGTCATAGATATATAGTCTAGACATACAGCCTTGACATCACTCTTTTTAAAAGCAATTGATTTGGAATCCCAAAGTACATTTTAAAAAGCAAAGGCAGGCAAAGACACAGCTTATCTGTCACTGAGTCAGACTTGACCTGTCTTTATGTTGCACTTCAAACTGGTGCAATGGCAGAACATCATGTTTCATGCTGTATTTTCAGCTGCAGCTATTTGAAGCTTCTCAGTGCAGCTAGCAACACTGCAGATGGAGAGGTCTGCAGTGTGCACGAGTGGCCAAACATGAGTGTGCCAAGTGCAACTCATGTGTGCAGTTTCTCATACTTAATCATCACATGTGATTGATTAATTTCCCTACAACCATTATGCTTAGTAAGCATGCAGAGACCTATTTTCCTTCTGTAGTATGGGAATATCAATATTTTTGGCATCTAAAACAGCTATAACTTTACTGGGATGAATAAAATTCAACAGTTCTCAGATTGTTCTTATAATTCAGGAGAGGGTTTTACACAAATGATTAAACTGTAATGTAAGATGGATTAAAAAAAATGTTTTTATAGCCATGATTATTTATAATTATGAAAAAATTTAGACAAGGAAAGACAATTTAAATTCTGACTTCCCCAAGCTTTATGGAAAATGCTTTGTTTTTGCCGTGACATAAAAGGTTAACACAATATCAGCTCAGGGGAAACTAAGAGCATGTGATAAGTGACAAGTATTAATATGGTAAATCATGTATTTAAAATGACTCTGGGCTTTATAAAATATTTCCTCTAGAAAAATAAACCAATCACATAAGAAAAGGTTAACTGACAAAACATGACTGAATATCATGTGATTTCCACATGTGAATTTAGTAATATTTTACAAATACATCTATGGTAATCATCACTACTGTTTAATTCCTGTATCCAGGAATGATGCTACAGAAGTTCTGCCTACCTTTGGTTGTGGTTAGCAAAATTTAATTTTGCTTATAAGCAATATATATTTCAAAGCATGTCAATTATATTTAAGACACATTAATGCATTTTTAGAGCAATTTCTGTGTCAGTGAAATTATTGCCTGCTCCTCCCTTCCCCCCATTGCTGTCACATAGAACTATAACCAGTGCATACATAGAAAAGTAATATTAGGAAACACATTAAAGATGATTTATCAGCTGGAAATAGGAAAGAGAGCCAAGAGCAGGTGATGAACTCTTCAGAACCACTGCATTAAGCTGAGACAGAAGAGGCTGTTCCATTATTTCAACTGACCTGAAATATATAATCAATTGGGACCAAGTTCCATTCTCATCCACTCTAGCCTAATTACATATTATTTAAATAGCATTACTCCCGATTTCTACTTACACAAGTGATCATCAGAATTTGGCTTTTATTTGGCCCCACAGAAAACACCATAGAAACCTCAGCTTTGCTAAAGCTCCAGGTATGCACTGCTCACTCTCTTTCAGAGGTAAGGTTTTAATTTACAGTCTACACTACTTGGAAAAGGAGCAATCTGTTCTTCAGCAGAGCTGCTCACTCAAACAGGTAGGTAAAAGATAAAATAAAAAACCCAAATCCTCAATCTTCAACATTTAAAAATCAGCCCAGGGACCAGTGAACAAACCACGTTGGTCAGGGCTGCTTTAATATGCTCAAGGAAAAGATGCTGCTGAACAAAAGTAGTCTGACAAATCCTGTATCAGCTGCCTTTTCCAGATAGAAGTAAAGTGCAGTCCCATGTCGAGCACATTATGGTATCTAATCTGGCAGTGACAATAGGTGACTGATGCAAGATTCTCTCCCAGAAGAAAAAGTATTTGACACTGGAGGTTACTTAGCAACATTTAGACATAGGGCTAAAATGACAATAGGATGGGAATTTAGTAAGGGAATACAGGAGGACCAAAATACAAGACTGATCACAAAAATAATAATAAGAAGTATCTTCTATGCAAATGGTATCTGTCCACATAGCCAAGACTCCCACAGGGGATTTACTCATGGGAAGGATAGCCCAAATCTCTTCTTTGAACTCCAACTGAATTTGGCCAGCAGTGACTGTGATGGGAACATGCCACACTCTCTTCAGCCCAGCTATTCTAGTGAGTCATCTTCACCAATCTTTTAATCCATTTTCAGGTCATCTTTGAGGCTGATGGCAGAGGCAACCTGTACTTTCTCTGCACCACAACAAAATCCCTTATCTCTAATAGATTCTCCTTTCCTGGGAGTCTAGTGGTTAGGCTTATCCTAGTGCTCAAGCCTCCAGTTTCCTTGTCTGTAACCTGTAGCTCAGCACTGTATGCAAATGTTCACTCACACGGTGATTAACCCTGGGAAAGGAGAGAGGAGCAATGAGAGTATCTTTTAATAATTCCCTTCATCAGAAAAGAAACCTGAGGGAAAACCATTTGCTGAAGGAAACCTGAGGATTCCTCTGCTGCATTCTGTGGCAAATCTGATGAGTGAAGCGTCCCCTTAACGCTCTGGAATTCACAGAGACTAGTCTGATCTCAGTTACAAGGATGCTGGAAGACCAGAATGCCATTGCAAGCCATCATTTAAAAAGGACACAAAACACAAACCTGGGAGGCTGTGTATTTTTTGCACTGTATGTTGTGCAGCACTACAATAGTTCATGTTGCTTAATTGTCATTCATGTTTTTAGTAGAAAAATAAATACAAAGTGGCTTCCCAAAGGTAAAAAAACATGACCTCCAGAAAAGATTTTCCAAAGGCTACAAGAAATGAACAGATAATTAACCATTACCAGGGTTAATGGTTGGTGTTAGAAAGCTAAGAGCTGGTGAGGAATATTGCATCTCTTACTAATGCACGTTTCCTACACGGCAACCGAATTTTACACACAGACTTTTAAATGAGCCCTCAGCTTCAAGAGCTTAAAAAGCCAGTTCAAAAATCTGCTTTGCTTACTTGATGTGTTTGAACAATCACACGGAAAAAAAAATCCCTTTCTCTTGAAAAAGCAGCCGATCATTTTTCTGAAGGAAATACTGAAGGAACTTGAACTCAAAAGGAGCCGTATGTGGTAATCAGCACATTACTCAGTGTAATGAGAAAATCATCTCTGTTTTCTAGAAGCATTAGACGATTGCATGATAGTGGTATTATACTTTATCAGTACAAACACATCGGCTGCATAAGTGTGCTCAGGAACAACAAAAGTTGCTTCTGTAAAAGCACAGGCAGCGCCCGGCATTCCGGGGCTGTTTACACTCCCAAAATATCTCACGAGTCAATTTGCCGCTCTCATTTTTCTGATGATGCAACTATTTATCTCACATGACTAGGTCTATAGAAAGGTCCCCGAAGAGGAGAAGCCGCGCGGGGCCAGCTTCCCGCCACAGTGCCAGCTTCCCACCACAGCGCCCTCGCCGCCGCCACTTCACCCAGCTGCTGGACAAGCCTGGCCTGAAAAGGTCTGCTTTACCTAGGGGACCGGCTCCTCCTCCTCCCCACTTTTATACTACTGTGGGGTTAATAGCTATGTCGTGTGGGGTCAGGGAAGACATCTGTGTCTCAGATAATATGCTTACGGTGATTACCACACATAATTGACTGACCTTCCCTCATTCTTTTCCTGCTGCAGGCCATGGCTGATAGGGTGAGATGCTCTAGAGGAGTTTATTTTCCATCACACACTATTGTGCTGCTGAGCAAATATTTTAGCAAGCTTTGAATGAATCACCTTTCAGGCTTTGGGTTTGACAGTTAAAATATGAAGGCTGTGACCAATCTAATAATATTAGATTTTAAATCAGTGCTGGGGAAAAAACATGGGAAAATCCTACTTAAAATCCATTTATAGATACCTAATAAAATCCCAGATTGAGTGCTGAAGTCAACGTACATTTTTGAGAATTCTTGTTCTTTCTTTTGCCCTCTCTGCAGGCTTCATCTCCCCACCTTGTTTGGAACATTTTAAGCTCTTGAGTGGGTTGGTCTCAAAAAGTATCTGCAAGCCAGGGTGTAATAAATAAATGTAAGTGCATTGCAAGAACCAAGCTTCCAAGTAGGAAATGCTGAGATCTAATTTAAGGTCCTTCCTTCAAGAGGGAGCATTAGAAACCCTTTCTAGTTGGTGGGTCTATGTGACAGGAATATACAACTGTGGTGGACTACTCTGTATAAAATGTATTTATTTTTATAGTTGTCAGGAAATAATAATTAAAAAACCACCAACCCTCATCACTGAATAGGAAAGCAATGTTTTCCCCCCTTTATATAAAAAAAAAGAAAAAAAAAATTCCATATAGACTTACAAAGGGAATGGAATAAATATAAAAGATTTTATTTTAAAATACTGCCAAATGAAAGTTTAATTTGTAATGTTAAGATTTTAACTTCCTAATACTGTTTTACTCTAACTCTGTTTTATCTATCTAGCAATTAGTCTATCAATCCGTACATAATATACTCCCACAGGAAACAGTCTTTTTATATATATACATATATATATGTCACAGGTTAGATTGTGAGTGATTAAAGCTTTTTACCAGGAATATTCATGTCTATTAGGGAAACAAGTCGATATATAGAGCTGTCTGTACACACACACACACGCACACACATGCACACCTACTTTCTCCCTCCTTTTAAAACCCTTTTGTCACGTGGAAAATAATCTTTACCATGCACCACCAGCGAGTATTTATGGCCTGTATTCAGAATTTCAAACTGCAGCAATTTCACTGGGACCTAATGGGCGGAATGATATGATACATTGAACAAATACATCTGTTCTTACTCCTGCGGCTGCAAGCTAACATTCGTGCAAATGAATGTTCCAGCACTGCAGCCAAAAAGTGTTTCCAACCCCAGTAGTTCTTCCACTTTAATTTGTCCAACAACATAATCTACATTCCTAGCTGCCATTTATAGAAATCCATTTGGAACTGACATCATCCTTCAAACATTTAATATAATTCGTCCTCCCCCCAAAATGCAGCAACTGCTTAACAAGGAAAAATATACATATTCTAAATGTATGGGTGATCTTTAGACAAATCTCAGCATCACTTCATAATTATATACTACAAGTTTTAATTAACTAAAGCTCTGAAAATCATAATGCCTTATTAAAATGCAATTAATCCTTTGATTAAAAAACAAAAAGCACAAGTATTTACAACAAAAACACAAGTAGAATAATTACAAATATCATGTACCCATTTCTTTTATTTGGGTGTCACTTATGATGTCTCACGTTCCCTTCATTAATTCAAATACACACATTATCTCAAATCCACAGCAGACTGAGTGACAGTGGCCACCAAACACACAGCACTATATCCTATTGATTTCTGCAAATCCTGAACAATGCCATTTGCATGCTTGTTTCTGTAATAATAAAGATATGCCATTCAGAATTAAAGCACCGGCCAGACTAGTGGCAACTAATTGTGTTGTGTGTAATGAGTGCAATTTCAATTTGATATAACCCTCAGCTTTTCTTACAGCACTCGCTAAGTACTTTCAAGTCTTTGTGGGGAAATAATTGATTTTTTTGTGCTGTGGGCACAAGAAAATTATTATGATCTTTTGAATAATGCCAAAGAAAGGACCATGAATGATTTAAATTGGTATATGAAGAAGGCTTCACTGTGGATTGGAGTTTGACTGACATCCTACTAATGTAGTATCTAGATTAGCAAATTTTAAGGAGGCAGCTAATATAAAACTGGTAAAATGGAAAACATTGCTAACAGGGATTTTGTATTTGTTATTCAGTGAGGAATAACAATATGGGGATTTAAGGCACGTCAGACAAACACTATACTATTACATAATTGCCCTTGTTCTTTTCTTTTATGGCATATGTATTGAAGGGTATGTTTCAATTGATAAATTACACATTTAAAATATGTAGATACAATGGTACAGTGCTAGGTTATCACAGCAGCTAAAGTGCATTGGATACATCAGTCTGTAACCACCGTGTACAAAACCTTTTGTTTTGCCTAATTGTGACAGGAATATTAGTAAACTTCCAAAAAATTACTCTCCCAAAGAATGGGGATAATTGCTTTTCCTTTCAAAGGCAGGAAACCTTTTTCCTAAACTGCTGCCCACACCAGAGCACCACCCTGCCCGTATTACCCCCTGCACCATAAGTTTTATTAAAGAATGAAAAGTCAGAAACAGGTCTCATCTATCTAAAGCAGCATCCCAAGTAAAATGTAACTAAATCACCTCCTTCATGTAAATAATTGTAGATTGTTTCAATCTGAAATTAATATCCCTCTCTCCTTTTTCTTCTGAAACGACAAATAACATTTTATGTAGCAAAAGTGGTGAATAAATAAGGCCATTATCCACATTCCACCTTAAAATGCATACCTTCCAAATCTTATTCTTCAGAGGAGGGAATGTTGTTAATTTAGTTGGTCATAACTAAATAGTTTCTAATCTGGAGCAGGAGTCTGCTGAGAATATTGGACAGTTTAAAGGTTAATCACCATCGCCTGGTTACACAAGTGAGGCAGAACTAATTCCTCCAAAGGCAAATGGCTTGCAGTTTTATCAGCAGTGCAGATTAGAAGTGTTAATATACAGAATAGAATGGATGCTCAAGGGCCAGTTTTCCCTTATCGGCAAACTTTGCAACAGAACTCAGCTACTGCACAACCTCTGCACTTTCTATAATAAGGCCCCTCATTTTGCCTCTCGAGCAGAACTATCAAACAATCCTCCCCAAACCACTGCCACCAAAATCAGGGTATTACAGACCACAGCTAATTGGAAGATCACTATAATGAAGTAAAAGATAAAATACTTTGGCTGCTGGCCTAAAATGTGGATCAGCACAACATAGGAAGCTATCTGGCTATGTCACATTCTGAGAGATTTACATAAACAATAAACTCAAACCAACTGCCCCCCAAAATACATCTTTGTTTACAGTAAATGCAACCTAAAGCACTGGTTATAAAAAGTGGGGGGATTTACATATTCAGTATTATTACTAACAGAGCAGACTGTGCTGCCACCGTACCAGACATATGTAACTTGATGGGAATATTTTAAGCTTATGCTCTGCAAGAGAAAAAAGAAAAAGAAAAACTGTAGGATATGTAAGTACATTTGCTGTAAACTATTATTTACTGGTGCTACTTGGTGTACACTAGAATGTATTTACTATTGCAGCACATCACAGCACACAGGCTCTTACTTGACTTTTCCAAGGCTATTCTATGCTGCAGGCATTTTCCATCAGAAGAAGAAAGGAATGGAGAAGATCTGTCAGTATCCCATGGTATTGCCAAAATAAAACACCTTGACATAAAATCCTGTCTAAAAAGACATGAAAAAGAAAAGGTAAATACATCAAGGAGAAAAATGAGCAATTCTGCTTAATAAGAGGGATAGTTCAGAGAAAAGTCCTATAAAATAGTACTGTACTGTATAATGTAATAATCTTTGAGCAAGAAAACTTGGGATAATGAACCTACATGTTTCAAACACTGGTCCTCAGCCTGCTCCTGGGAACTTCTGCCACTGATAGCAGTGTGCTCTGTATAGGGTCCTGTAGGTTTTCTTGGAGCTCCAATAAAACGATCCAGGCTGCCATCTCTGCATACCTCCAGCACATTAAACTTTTGTCCCATCCATCCTGTTACTCCATCCCACCTGGGCTCCAGCTGAGGAAAATGTTTCCTTTCAGGACAAAAAGTACCTAAGTTCCATTCATGGCTAAGTTCCATTTAGGAGGCGGAAGCAGAACATCCTGAATTCAGCTGTTTTCTTAAAATAAAGGGATGATATGAGACTTGTAGCTCTTGAATCAATAATAGCAAATCTGATTCCTTCTGAGACTGCCACAGAAGAATAAGTTTTTTTACCAAGAAACAACTTATTCTCCATGAGCTTCTGGAGAATACACACCACATATCTTTGTCATGCTTTGTCAGGGAAGCAGTGAAAAGAGCACCAAAAAAATGCAGAAAGTAAACCACTCAGTCTTACATCTTACCTGCTATAATAAGTATGTATGAAACTGGAATTGGAGAACTACAAAATCTTGCTAGCAACAGAAAACACCATCTTTTACATAAATACCTTTTGTTTTTCTTTAGGAATCATTTACATATATTAAAGTATAACCCAAATCATGTTAAGTACAACACAGGGAGAATAGAGAAATTGGCTTTCAAGAAGGATTTGTCTTTGGGCAGAAGGTGCCTTTCACTTATTGTTTCAGAATATAAAAATACATGTATCTAGACTCATGTTTAGTCATCACTATCATCAGATCAAAGATACTCTCATATCCTCACAGTTCAAAACATAACAATGCCTTGTTGTTATACCCTATTGGCATCTCCCCCTCTTTCCACAATTTGGATAAGTTTTCTTAGATTCCTGAGAGTCTACAGCTCTGCAGAGACTATAAAATGCATGTCTCCATCAGCCAAGAAGCCATCTATCAGGGTCAAGGTTGACACATTCCTGATCCTCAAGGCACATCAGCTCATCTACACCAACAAAAAAATCACACACAAATGGAGATGGTTTCTATAGCAAGGATCATAACTCTTTTAAGAGGAAAAATCACAGTAAAAAATTCTTTTAAAGTAAGAGTGCAGACATTGCAGGCTGCTCATAAAACACCCCTTCTCAAATAAACCACTGCTGAAGTTTGGCTCTGGTCTCGTCATGTAACTGGATGTAGGTGCATTGCAGAGATCTAATCATGAGATGAAATTGAATATAGCTTCATCACCAAGTAGATTAGATAAAAACATTCATAGCTACTGCCTTGGGCATAGGCAGAAACCATTAAGGACTCCAAAGGACTTGCAGATTGAGAATGTTGATACTAAAAGCTTGGAAAATTTCATTAAAAGTGAATACTAAGGACTGGCACTGACAATCCTTTTCCCTTATGTGGGTCTCAACCCATCAGAAGATTTTAGCAATGACACAGGGTGTGCATTATGCTCTCACAGGTTGGTATAAAACATTCCTCAAGCATGTTTGATACATTTTTTCAGATAATTAATATGTTTACTATTACTCAAAAAGCCCCAAGTCAACTCTATTACCCCCAGAAATTAAGATTATAAACATCATCCTTCCTGAAACAATTTTATGAAAGTTTCTCATTGGAAAAATAGCCAGCTCTGTCAGATGATCAGATGATGTCAGTGTGGATTCATAACTTAACAGGCACCAGGAGCAATCTGTTGATGGACTGCTGACCCTCCATAATCTTGTTTGCAAGCACAGGAAGATTTGTTCATTTTTCATATTTGCCAAATACGAGGAAACGTAAATGAGTGTCACTTCTCAGAAAGTTAATCTATATCATTATAAACAACAGATACATTTCACTGAAAAAAAAAAAAAAAAAGAAAAATTTTTGAAAAATTGAGGAAGACAGATGCAAGAATCTATTGTAATCTCTGGTCTGAGAGCAATATAACTGGAATTTATCACTATGGGTATATATCATTTCATGTCCACCTAGTCCTCTGTAAGGTTGAAAAATGTCCATGGGCATCTACCAGTTATTCTCCTGTTATTCAGAACTGCAGAATTCAAAGATAATCACCTATTTCTTTGCCTCTAGCATCCTGCCTGAACAATTTGAGTATCTCCTCATTCAGCCCACAGGCCACTCTTTTATCAACAGTTTATTAGTGTCCTACCCTGCCAAAACCCACTCTATTTTTTTTTTATTCTGTCTCAGAATAAATGCCTACAATGCCTACATAGATATTTTAAAGAAAGCATGATAATACTTTGAACATATCCTCACTTCTTAAAATATATCTGCAAATCACCAGGTTTGTTCTAGAACTACTGCATTAATGAAGATCCAGGGAAAGTATTAGCATTAAGTCCCTAATTACATTAATCACTTTTTGACACAAAATGCAGGTGCTCAACTCCATTCAGCATCAGTTGGTAGATACTCCAAGTTTACATAGCCTCAAGGGGAGATTGAGTAAGACCACAGAACAGAAATTTATAGAGTATTTTTAAATACTTCAGAACTACACTGGAGGGCAGTGGATGTGGGATTTCTTGCCTTCAGCAAGGCTCCCATGGTATCCTCCCAGCCATTTCAGGAAATTTTTCAGCAGCAAGTAGCTGAGAGCTGGGAGAATACTTAGGGGGAGCATCAGAGTGGTGAGGCTGGTTCTGTACTCTTCCCTGCAGACCCACTTCCATTTATTGTTGGCATCAAGACATTGGGTTACACTGACCTTTGTTCTGAACCAGTATGCCTCTTATGTTCTTATTATGTTCTTATGCTAAGAAGGAAAAGAATTTAGCCTCTGGATAACACCCATTTGTGCTTGAATTCAGCAGTTAAATTACTTTTGTCTTTATTGTTTCAGATTTGGAAAATTAATTGGTGGGGGGGAAGAAAGTGTGAGCAGCAGTATCTGAAGATGTGCTGGCACCAGACAGAAGATTCATTTTACTATCATTAAGAACTTAGCAGCATTTTTTTTTAACTACATTAATAGGGATTTTTTTCCATCCTGAAAAACATATTAGTTAACCAGTGCTACAGACTACAGTAATATATACCATTCTGAAGGGATTTGAAACAGGTCTCTGTACCATCTCCAAAAAAAACCACCATTCAAGAGCAAGAATTCCTGAGTCTAAAGTCCTGAGATATTTTTAGGCAGAATAGTTCATAACCTTGCAAACTTTGCCAGAATACCTCTGGTTTCCAAGTTATTTAGAACTCAGCTCTGGTCTCCTCCAGACATTGGCAATTTTGTCACAGTTCTTACCCGGATATTGATACTTTATAATATTTATTTTAATTATGTGATTTTATAATGATGAGATTTTAACGCTCTCTGTCCAGATGGACCTTCAGCTCCCTTCATTGGTGAAATCCTTTGGAGAAGCAGAATGAGTTATGGAAATACTTCTAATCTCTCTGTGATTATCAAGCTTGATTTTCTCACTACTCACAAATTCAGTTTCCCAGATTCTACATGGAATGATAAAAATTTATATATCTCTGGAAGCCCAGATGCCAAACAGCCAAAAATTAAGAGAGTATATACATAAAGACAGTGAAGAAATACTGGGGTATATTGAAGATGGTAATTTGCTCCAAAGGGTCAGGATGCCTTACAGAAGGTTTTACAAAGATACAGAAAAGGGGCAAGAGGAACAACACAGATCTAATGGTAAGATTGGGATTTTTGGGTCATAAATTTCCAATCATATGTTAAAATGGACATGCAGACATAATCTTTTACCAGAAATGCATCAGGAATTTTATTTTCTCCACACATCACAGTTTGAAGCTGGAAAGCAATCATGCACAGTTGCTTATTTAGCTGGAACTGTACAAGCTGAAGTGAAATCAGACAAAACCATATGTAATAGCAGCAAAGCAGAAGAGTCTTAATTCTAAGTGCTTCTGAGCTTGGCATAGGAATAAGGAAATTAGAACATGATGAATATTAATATTTAGATTGCCTGTGCATCAAGAGGTAAAACATCTCAGAAAAGCTACCTCTGCTGCAAATAGCAACCTTTTCTACTTTGATGTTTTAAGTAATACAAACAGTAGACAGATAAATATACATGTGGAACTCGAAAAGCTACAACATTTTACAATGTCACATCTAGTGAGGGATTCTTTTGATTTCTTTTTCCAGACCTGTTCTTGTGCACAATTTCTTTATGCCTCATTTGCTACAAAAATATTGGTCAATGAACAATGAATAACTAGACATTTTTCATTGTATGACAGAGTGAACTGTCTTTTTAGGTTTGTTTTCATTTCCCATGTATGTTAACTTTCATAATATGTGCCTCCATCAATACAGTAAATTTATTTACTGAATTGTATTCACGTAATTATTTATTCATAATTTACTAATTAGAAAACCAGAAATTTAGCATAGTAAATTTGAGAGGAAAGTTTCACAGAAACTTTAAACATGAATGAGTCCGATGTGCTCTGTTTCAGGACATGTCTAACTTCAAGCATTCCAGTAGGATTGCTGCTCTTCTCACATTTAATTAGAGCACCTTCTGAACTGGAGATATCAATGTGTGAGATGCTGGTGGAGACTATTTAAGTTTCTGAAAGTCCACTATATCTGTCACATCTTCCATGAGAGGCTTAATACAAAAGGTAAAGTTTATGTGAACAAATGTAACTGATTTATGGAAAACCCATGGACAAAATACACAAAAGTAACCTGCAGCTCACAAGAGAATTTTTATGGTTTTGGAAGGAATTACAATGTTAAAAAGCCCTTATCCTGCTATTTAATTCTCATTAAGGTCATCCCATTAAACAACTCCCTAAAGAGAATTATCAGTATTGTCTGGTACTCTAAGATAGCAAAAATTATCAGAATAGGAATGACCTTTTTATATGACAGAGAAGATAGAGTGATACCAAATGTTGGCTGC